>OOFC01016317.1:7714-39051 GCA_900323345.1 Pseudochromis fuscus
TCAATCAAGAGCTTCTCTGTGGATTTATAATTACTAAAAACAAATACAGAACTTGTTTTCACCTGAGCAGTGTGAGGTGTTTCTGCTCCACATGCCCAGAGAGGTGCACTCTGTGTCAGCTGATCTATTCAGGACGAAACCCTCCGAACAGCTGAATATGCACAGAGAACCAAAGGTGAACTCTCCATGGGGGTCAGAGCAGATGAAGGATCCATGAGAGGGAGAGTTCAGAGGAGGACATCTTTTAGCTGAGAGGGGAACACAAACAGAGATGATGTGTAAAATGGTTCACGTGCTAAAGAGGTAACAAACTTTTGAATTATTATTATTATTATTTACCCAGGCACTGAGGCATATCTGTGCTCCAGTTGCCCTGAGAGGTGCACTCTGTGTCAGCTGTCCCATTCAGGATAAACCCCTCCTCACAGGTCGTGGTGCACCGAGAACCAAAGCTGAACTCTCCATGAGGGTCAGAGCAGAATAAGGAACCATGAGGGGGAGAGTTCAGATCAGGACATTTCTCAACTGTAGAGAACGAAACAAACAAAAAAAATATTTCAGCTGCAGAATTATGAGCAGCAGGTTAGGATGCAGACATTTAGCATTTTGCTCACCCAAGCAATGTGAGGTGTCTGCGGTCCACGTTCCCTGGGAGGTGCACTCAGCGCTGGACGTCCCGTTCAGTGAAAAGCCATCGTCACAGGTTTTCGTGCACAGAGAACCAAAACTGAAGGAACCATGTGGGTCATAACAGGTCAGGGAGCCATGAGGAGGAGAGGTAATCGGATTACACCTCTTAGCTGGAAGAAGGAGAGATGAGGGGAGACCAGTTACACACAGAAAACACAAGAAAAGACTGCAGGATTTATTCTGATTTAACTTTATTTCTACTTCAGCCCTCAGTCATCTGTGGTCATACCCTGGCAGACAGGAACCGCATGAGTCCAGTCACCCTGTGAAGAACATGTTGTCACATTTGTGCCTGTTAGGTCAAATCCTTCTTCACACTGCACCGAGCACACAGAGCCATAGCTGTACTCTCCAACAGGGTCTCGACATTGCATGTGGGCATGGGGTGGAGCCTCCAGAGTTTTGCACTGCACCACTAGATGAAAAGAGATGCTGTTATTCCTCAGGGTGGTGGGGTTATTATTCGGTTTATATTCAGGAAGTTTCTGTTGTGACCAGTGGTGTAGTCTACGTCAGTGGTCCCCAGCCACCGGGCAGTTGACAGTTGTTACCGGGCCGTACAGAAAGAATAAAAATATAACTTCCGTTGCATTGATTATTAGAGTCTGAAAGACATTTTATTTTGAAAGGAACGACCGGATTCTCTTACACTTACGCTTGTCACCTATCACCTATCGCGTATAACATCAGATACGTTAGCCAAAAAACACGCCCGCAAACCAGCGAAAATGAGTAAAATACAAACGTCTTTGGAGAACTTCTTTGCAAAGGGTAAGAGGACAACTTTTTATGCCGGTCGTATTATATTATTTTCGCTGTATTTATCTGCCACACCTTGAAGGCCGGTCCGTGAAAATAATGCCTACATTAAACCGGTCCGTGGTGCAAAAAATGTTGGGGACCGCTGGTCTATGTGATACAGGTATGCGCCGTATACCCACTAGAAAAGGTCCAGAATTGCCGTATAACAACTAAAAAATGCACAAAGATACGCATCAGCATGGTTTTGTGACATAACTTTCACTTTCCGTTCATAAATTTGTCTTTTCTATGTTACGAAGCAGCCACTTTTGGACCACATGGAGCTTTTCCACTGGTACCTACTCGCCTTTTGAAATGAGTTGTTTTCAAGTTAGAGCCTGGTTAAAAACGTGCTCTGATGTTTTTGGAGATATGAGCTCTAGCTACAACCTCCGTCAGATCAGGTCTTCAGAGCTCAGTTTTTTTTCTGCTGACGTTTTTAAATGAAATTTTAACGTTGCAGTAAAGCGCTGTTATTGTACATTAAACCGATCTATTTAGTGGTTTTCCCAAATAGTACAAACTTGTTATTCTGACTATTACCGTGCAGACTGTTAACTTGCGGGTACAAATGTTTCCCTGCCGTCATTGCCTCATCACTGCGCAGCAAAATATATAATAATAATAATATAAATTTCAACAACTAATTTCTTGCCTGAAACAATCTTCAAACAGCTTTCTGTGACGTCACAACAGTAGAAGTCTGAAGATTACTTCATCGACTTTCTCCTCCTTCGCCTGATGACCGGCTACAGGAAGAGGGACTGTTTTCTGGAATGAAGACGCAACCGAATGGAGTTGAGCCGAGCCGAGCCGAGGCAAGTAGGTACAGTGACCCCACGTTGATTACTAGGGAAGCAGTGAAGTTGTGGCACGCATCAGATGACAACTTGAATTGGTACAGCGATGATGGTACTGCTCTGAGAGGGGTGCTGCAGGACAGATGTTGCTCCAGGATGGGGGTGTATGAGGCTGGTATTAGAAAAATCAGAGTATACCCACTAGAATAAACTAGACTACACCACTGGATGTGACAGGTGAGTGTGCCATCTCCTGAAATCACACCGCGAGCCAAAGGAGAAAGGCACCACGCCTGTCATGTTGCCCGGATCAGGAAAGAACCGGAGAGCATTTTTTCACTGTGGTGGGACGCAGATGTAAATCACACAATGTCCACAAAATGCAAACCCTTATGGAACAGTTTGAGTTATGTGTTATGACTCCAGCTTTTGTAAACATAGTTCGAGCATGAAGTGGAGGTATGAATAATCATGCTGACATAATTTATTTTCGAGGAAAACAGCAACCGCGCACCCATGTTAAATCACAATGATGTTTGTCCAGCACAGACATAAATGGGTGTGAGGTAACGTGATAACAAGTGTGACCTGAAATTGATCCGCTGCACAGTCCAGACAGGAAGTGACTGCACACTGAGGCCAGAATTTATAAAAGGTGACCGGTCAAGTGTTACAATAAAGAAATTCCATTCCCATTCCACATAGAATATTTGAATTGTATGAATTGTATATAATTACATCAAGTAATTTTAATTAATTTTACGTTTAAAACCTGATTGGCTCTAATTTACACTCAACGATAACGACAGTCACTTCACCTGTACATGTAGGGACACTGGCTGTCCATTGGCCAGTGTGGTCACAGTGTATCTGGTGCTGTCCAATCAGATCATAGCCTTCATCACACCCGAACTGGCAGGTGGAGTTGTAGCTGTGAGGTGCGACTGGGTGGCTGCAGTTCATGTAACCATCACTGAAGCTGGTGTGGTTCAGAACTGGACACTGTTCAACTATGAAAAGCAGCAATAAAAATATTTTCCTTTTGACATTTGAAATAACAATTGTTTCGGCTTATTGTTGGTATGCAGCGGTCATACCTTGACACACAGGAACTGGGTGGCTCCATCGCCCACTGGCTTGGCAGAGCAGCTGGGTCGCGCCCACCAGCTGAAATCCAAGTTCACAGTGGAAACGACAGGAAGAGTTGAAACGACTGGACCCGTAGGAGTGGGAGCAGCGGTGAAAACCTTGTTCTGGATTTGGCAAAGGTTCACACGCAATTGCTAAAGAAAAAGAAAATATTTAATTTATTCGAAAAAGAGGTCAAGGTGAAGATGGAAAATATTCATAACACTTTAATAAATTAGGTCAGTGAGATGAGTGGAGGCCAAATCAGGAACAATCTGATAATGATAACTCCTGAATTGATAGATAATGATGAGATATAAAGAACAGACTGGAAGATATCTCAGCATCTAACATTTTTATTTTCAGTTTTTCAACTATTTATTTCTTATTGTGCTACAAGTTGAGATATCTATGTATAAATATGAAAATTAAGACTTTTTTAAAGAATGCTACTGTCTCTGTCTCACTCACTATTTATTATTTTACGATGATGCTTTCCTTTAAGAGACACAAAATCTGAAGGTCATAAAAAGTTATTAAAGACTCAGTGTGCTTTATCGTTTTACTCTGGGAGCATAAAACGAGAAGCTAACGATGAAAAAATCTGCTACTGTGTGGTTTGGGGTTTACACAACAGGAAAAACTGAGGAAGAAAGTGACGGTTATTCTGTTTCACATATATAAATGAAGTAATCGACTGCAGTGATTCATTAATGTAACATCTCTAAATGAGTTTCCTAGCAAGTCATCATTGTATTATCATTATTAATATTATTTATACCCAAGTCAATCTTCTATAGCTGCACATATTTTTGCATGACCTCCAGTAAATATTTCCTCACCCTCTTTACATTGTGGACCTTGGAAACCAGGGTGGCACCTGCAGGTGTAGCTCCCCACAGTCTCCACACAGTCTGCATGGACACTGCAGGAGTCCTGTGTGCAAGAGGCTGCAAACAAAGAGACAGATCTTACAGGTGAGTCCACACAAGTCCACAGATGTCTCCATGAAACAAAGTAACAAGTGTTTTACCAGTGTAACAAACAGTCCCTTTCTTATTCCGACACTTCTCGTTGTTCCACTTGGCCGTGTCTCTCTCCCTCTTGATGTACATCTCCACACAGTCCTGACCTGCTATGGTGTCCGGCTCGTTTGGGGCCCAGTTTTGAACCTCCTCAGGCACTTTCTCATCGGTTTCAGTGGAGGTCCACACTCCAGCTACTTTTTGAATCCCTATCCAGTAATATTTCTGGTTGAATGGCAGCAGATTATTGAGGAACTCGGTCTCCTCCTGGTTGTGGATGGCCACCATGTCGGTGAAGTGCTGCTGGCACCACTTGCGAGCCTCAAACCATCTCTGGTTTGGACCGGTGCTGTAGTTGTAGGTCCAGGCCTGCGCTCCACCTCTGATGCTCAGGTCTGAAATTGGAGATGCAATTTGATAAATGTGAACTGGCGAAGAAAAGAGTTTGGTTCCTGGATTATGCAGACGTACCTTGGGCAAACACAATCAGTGCAGCCATCAGCATATCAACACACCACATCTGAAATTAAAAGAAAATCTGAGAATAACATTTGAAAATGAAGTTGCAACATGAACGTTTCAGCGTCTTACCATTTCATCTGTCTTCAGTCTCTTGTCACCGCGTTCGCTCGTCTTTGCAATCAATGGCAAAACAGTATTATTTGCCCTTGAGGGATTTGCCACAATGAAAGATTTCGTAATATCACTTCTGCTGTCACTTCCTTTCAAGAAGCTCATCACTTACCCACCCATAACAAGGACACACACACGTACAAACACACACACTCACTTATTTTATTTTATTAAATCTATTTCTAAAAGATACACAAATACATCACTAATATTTAAGTTCACATGCTTGATTATAACAGATCAAAGACATACACTGACAGAATTTATATCAATGCAATACATCAACTATAACCTCTAACATGCAGCATATTAGAGAAAAAAGCTTAGTTAATTGGCCAGTGAGTGTTTTTTTTCTTGCCACTATTACATTTAACTATGAGCAATTACATATTATAAAAACATAAATGAGTTTCCAGTTGTTTTCACTCGTGCACATCACTGGATGGATTTGTTACTTCCACGGGGTGCCTATGAAAAACAAGCAGATTGAGAATAAAGCAGGAATCTCAGCACTGGTGTGAAATTGTTTTAATAATAAAGATAGTGTGTGAAAGGGTGGAGCAGCTTTGAGAAAATGCCAAATTTCAACACTGACCTTACTTGAGCCAGTTTCTTTCCTGTGAGAAATGAACAAACACATTACTACTGAGGTGTGTTGCAACAAGATTGCGTTGCATCTCTTATTCCTATAAAGTGTGACTGACTTTTTCTGTGCTTCATCCAGCAGCAGCCGAGGCAGCAGAGGGCAGAGAGGGCTCCACACCCAACTACAGCCAACAGAGCCGGTTTATAACCTGAGAAAATAAAACACAGATTTTTATTCTGCGTTTGCCTCCAGTGTGACTGTGTGTTACTACAACTGCTGCCCAATGTAATATTTGTTATTATTACAAAACATGCTCACTTCCACAAGCCGGTCTCGGGCCGCTCCAGACCCCCGTGACCCCACAGGTAACAGCTGGCGAGCCGATCAAGAGGAAACCTATGTAGCATTCAAACTGACAGGTTGTGTTGAATATCTGGTTTTCTCCTGAGCAGCTCAGGAGTCCGTTATCAGGCGGAGACAGAGGCGGGCAGTCCACAGCTGAGGGGCATAAACGGGTTAAACATCTCACTTATGTAAGATCTTACAATAGCTTTATCTTGTAAAAATAATGCTTAAAGAAAAACACAGACATGCTGATGCAGGCACTCTGATGAGCCGGGAAGCATTACAGAAAGGAAACAGACGTAGTGATGATGATGACCACGTTCAGTCCTGCCAAAAATGCTCTTAATTTTCTGAAGAAAGCTTTGTAGAGGATGTGGTGTGGAAGCAGATAGTGAAATGTTCTGACATCTGGGAATAAGTGTGACATATGAGTATGTTATAGTCTGTGTTCAAGAATTACACAGCACACAATAAACAGAATAATTAACCCAGAACTAGAAAATATAGGCTAACAAAGTGCTTGGTTACTTTAACTTTTGCCCAACATTAAACTGACCAATTATTTTTATTGTTTTTACTCAACACTGTACTGTTTTTAACCAAAGTTTTATTGTTTTTATTGAACATTTTGTTGTTTTTACTTAACATTTTACAGTTTTTACCCAACAATTTGTCATTTTTACTTACCGTATTTTCCGGATTATAAGCGGCTACTTTTTTTCTGACGCTTTGAACTTAAACACCGGTGTTTCTCATGTATCAGCGGCACAAAGCTCGTTAGCTTTTTACAAGCTAGCAAGCTCCGTGCCGCCCATACATTTAGCGTCGTCACATCAGACCCGGTCAGAGTGGACCACATGAAACTGTTCATATAAATTCAACAGCGGCTTACAGACAGGTGCGCTCAATAGTCCGGAAAATACGGTAATTTTTACCCAATATTTTATAATTTTACCCAACATTAAACTGTTTTACCAATTATTTGTATTGTTTTTACTCAACACTGTACTGTTTTTAACTAAAGTTTTATTGTTTTTATTTAACATTTTGTTGTTTTTACTCAACATTTTAGAATTTTTACACGTTTTATTATTTTTATCCAAGATTTGACTGTCTTTACCCAGCATTGTGCTGTTTCATACCAATTAAATCAACCCAGCATGTCCAGTATTTATCCAGTTTTTGGTTAAAACATCCCAGTATTGCTGTTTTCTTCAAGTCTTAAATTGGCAGTTGTTTAATAAAATTATAAAAAGGAATTTGATGAGCTGGGAGTCATTGAACAAAGGAAACAGATGCAAATCCTGCCTCCTAATTTTCTGAAGAAAAGCCAGTGAGGTTTGTAGAGGATGTGGTGTGGAAGCAGATAGTGAAATGTTTTGACATCTGGGAATAAAAATGACGTGTAAATATATTATTGTCAGTTCTGATGAGTTATGCCGGACCTCACACAGTAATATATAATATATGACGTATCACAGTAGGAAAAAACTGTGTCAGTGATGTTTTAAAAATGCAACATTACCTAACTGCTGACATACTCTCTCCTCACCTCTTTCACATCTGTCCCCAATGAAACCAGGTTCACACAGGCAGGTCGTGTTATTTATGGTCTCGTGGCACGTCCCTCGTTCACATGACGTTTCGTTACACTGCGCTGTTCAGAAACAGTGCACAGTTAAAACCACCTCTACCATGGACATGCAACTCATTCACATTTCCTCACCTGTATAACAAACTGCATATTTCCTATTGGCACATTTCTCATCGTTCCACTTCCCACGGTTCGGTCCAGAGTTGACGTAGATCTCCACACAGAACTCGGTGCTGTGGTTGTTATTGGGCTCGTTTGCTGCCCACGAATGCTCGCCGATCCACGTGCTGTTGTTCCCAATCCAAGTCCAGGGTTCGTTCTTGTGGTTCTTGGTGATGCCGATCCAGTAGTACGGGCTCCGGGTTCTGTTTGGCAGTATGGAGACCAGGTAGTTGTTCTCCTCCTGGCTTTGTATCACCACCATGTCCGTGAAATGGGTCTGGCACCAGTTTCTGGCCTGGGCCCAGTTCATGGTGGTTTTTGAGAAAGTATAAGTCCAGGCCAAGGTCATCTCAGCCAAGGAGATACCTAAAAAAAAAAAAGTAAAAATTCATCATCACGTCTCCTGTGGGGCTGTTGTTGTGCAGCAGTTACACATTTTGCAATAGTGTGACAATGAAAGCCCACCGAGGATGAGGAGTAGTGTCCACTTCATCTTCAATGAGCCACCTATTGTCTGACCAACAAAAAATAAAACAAGAAGGTAAATCTCAATAAGTATCATCATGAAAAACAACAGAAATAATAATAATAATAGACAAAAACACTCACCCAGAAGAGGGATTTGTAAATTATTTGACACGAGATCACAAGTTAAATCCTTGTTTTTTCTTTAAATCACACCAGATATTAAAACTTCATAATACTGCAGTACAATCAGCCTGCGGTGGTTTGGTCCAACTAGGAATCAGCTTCAGGCTTTTATGTTTTCTCTTATAGCATTCAGCCCAACATTATCATAGAATACCTGGATGTTTATCGTAAAAATGCTGAATGCATGCGATGAGTGATTTTCTGAATGACCTTATGACTTGTTGTACTTGAACAAACTTCCAGGGAAATTCCACCTGTTTCTGGTAAAGGTGGGGTCAGGGGCAGAGTTACAAAAAAATACATAAAAGGCAATACAGGAAATAAAAACCGTTTCAAATGATAGTAAAACACATTGAGGGTTGTAATAATGTAATAATTTCCTGAGAATGTAATAAAATTTGCACTTAACTTGATCAAAAATTTAATAAAACCCAATAATGTAATTATTTCACCAATAATGTAATAAAATATCCTGACTGATATTGCAATAACATTTTTACCAATAATGTAATAACTTATTACATTATTGGGGATTTATTACATTTTCAGGTGGATCTTTTTTTTCCCAAACTGATAATGTAAAACTTGAACAGATAATGTAATATATATGTTCATTTTCAGTTTAAAGTTCTTTAATTTGTGTTTTGAGAATCAAAGGCTGTTAAATACATTGGATTTGAAGCAACAGATACTGGGTTAAAGTGCAGACCTTGAGAACCATACAGCCTTATACAGATACTCAGAAACATCCTGGTCCTGCTGAGTGGGTGTTGGACTTACCTCCTTTGGAGACCAGACCTCCAGCTCAGGCATACAGCAGCTCCTGAGCAGCACTGGAGACCCCAGGTAACACTTCACTAAATGTTCCTCTTCACTTCACAGTTTTCCAAAAATCACTAGCTCATGAAAACAAGTCAGTGACACTTCTTTAGTATAGAGTTTACATAAGTATTCATAACACCTATACACATTATGTGACACCTGAAATACATATAGGCGAACTGAGCGAGCTCTGCTGTATTAGGCTGAAATTCAGCAGGTGAGAAAAAATTCTAGAACTAGTCAAGTCACATACTAAAGTGACCAGATAAATTCCCAATAATCTAATAAGTTATTACATTATCAGTAAAAATGTAATTACAATATCAGTCAGGATATTTTATTACATTATTGGTGAAATTATTACATTATTGGGTTGTATTACATTTTCAGGCATTATGACATTTTCAGGAAGTTATTACATTATCGGGTTCTACAAGGGTCTCTGTTAAATGACATAAAAACTCCTAAATCCGCAGCTCATTCTCCACGATTAGATGAAACCTTTCTACATAATAATCTGTTTTTAGCTTCTGTACATCTGCAAAGTTATATAACTACACAGCACATTCTTTCTTTTTCTGGTCCCATGAAAGTGCTGACACAGACAGTAGATGCTGGATTTAGTAAAGCAAACAATGGCAACCATGGGTAAAACATCACCCCAGCCATAAACCTCTTCCTTCCTTGCATACCTCTCGCTCTTATTCATCTACCGTGTTTTGTCCTGACCTTTATAATGGGGGGGGTGACAGAGACAGAGAAAAGGTCTGCGCTGTTTTTGAGAAGGTTCTTCCTGGACCTCTGAGAAACACTTGTCTCGCAACGTCAGGACAAACGTCCCCGCTCGAAGTGTGGGAACAGATCGGTGTTGTGCAAAATTGATTACTTAAGCATCAGGGGTTGGCTGAACTTTTGTACCAGGGTGGTGCTGACAGTGAACATTTTTAAGTCCTAAAGCTGCAAGATGCATGAAATTAAACACAGCAAATCAGATTTTTTTTTTTACCAATATTTATTAGGTTTTTATGTGTATAACAGACGCAAGTATAAACCAGTTTTCAAACATACACAGATCTGAATAAACACTTCATACATAAATAAATAGCACATAAATACCAGAATCAATATAAAGAAATTATTCACAGTTATGAGGCACTTCAGCCACAATGTTATGCAACATTTACAATAACATGAACAGAGCCGCCTTTCCAGCATAGCCGCAGAACAATGTGTTCAAAATGAAACTCCCCATTGAGGAGGAAATGCATGTCTCAGCAACATCATAAAGCATCAATATATCAGTTTAAAATTTCAGCAAAACACAAATCTTCTTGTTGGGATTACAAGCTTCATACTGATTTAACTTCTATTGTTCACATTGCTATGATAAAAATATATGTTGTGCACAGTTTGTCCTAAATGAGGCTGTCGATGCTGTTCTTGTAGACCTGGGGAGGAGGCTCTATCTCAGAGTTGCTGTAAGAAAACACAGAACAAGATGAGTCATTCAGTATTTTTTAAAAAGAAAAACTTGAAAAGAAATAGGATCTTATCTCACCTGTTCAGCTCAAACATGGATTTTTTCTCCTTCATTCGTTTCAAAATCCACAAAGTCAGAGACAGACCCGATAGTAAGGCGGTGCCCCCTGTTGCCAGACCGGAGGCGATGGCCACAACTGGAGCTGGAGGAGCTGTGGAAACATTACAACATGTGAATTATTTATATTCTGTCCTTTACTTTGTTGCATTTAAATATCTCATTGTACGCTTTTCTCTTTTTCTGTTTGTTGTACCTTGACATGAGGGTTTCTCTCCCGTCCAGTTGCCGTAACGATCACAGATCAGCAGCTCGTGTCCTTGTAATGAGTGATCTTCATCGCACGTGAAGAAGCACTGTGAGTTGTACACTGGATCGCCGCTGTTAGTGCAGTTGATATCACCATTTTCAGGAGCCTCGAGCAACGGGCACCTCACAGCTGTTGGAAAATGAAGTCACATCACATTATAAACACAAGATCAGATTATTTTAGTTTAGCACAAAAACCTTCATCAAACCAAATAGTGAGTTTTCATACCTGTGCAGGTTGGTGGTTTGGAGCTCCACTGACCGGCATGTGCACACTCCATGCTGAGGTCACCTTGCAGCTCATGGCCTTCGTCACAGCTGAAAGTGCACACTGTACTGAGTGGGTGGGAGATCCCGGGAACAGGTGACGGCACACTGCAGTGGATGTGGGTGTTTGCTGGAGTCTCTGGAGCAGGACATCCTATTGCTGCAAAACAAAGTTAAAAAAATAAAGATGATAGAGAGTTATTCATCACATCACATGACTCGCAAAACTTCTGTGTTAAGTAAACTGTGCGTGAAAGTGAAAATAGTCGTCGTACCTTTGCAGGTAGGTGGAGCTTGACTCCACTGTCCGTCCTCTGAACACTCGATACTGTGCGTTCCCTGCAGTTCAAAGCCCCGTTCACACCTGAAGCTGCAGGTGGAGTTGGGTCCCAGTTCGCCCAAAGGTTTGCTGCAGTGGGCGATGAGGTGAGCTTCTCCCTCTGGATTCTGGCAGGTGATGGCTAACACAGGAAAGCAGGTTTAAATATGAGTGTTGAACGAACAAGAAGAGTGTTGTAACGGAGGTGATTGTGTTCCCTCACCTTCACAATGAGGCATCTGCTCACTCCACTCAGCTGCTGATGTGCACGTGATGCTGCTTGGTCCCACCAGGCGGTAGCCGGCGGCACAGCTGAAGGTGCAGGTGTTTCCATAGCCGAACGTCACATCTGTGCCATCGCCACAGCTCATGAAGCCATCGTCTGGATCCTGGAGAGCAGGGCACTGGACGGCTGCGAACCAGAAGAAGAGTAGAAGAGGTTTTTATTACTCTTGTATCATCACACATACAGAATAGCATCAGTTTAGTGGAAACCGTAACATATTTCAAGGTAAAAATGTAAAATTTGTGAACGTACCGACGCAACTTGGCTGTGAGGCGTTCCAGCTGCCTGATCCCTCACATTGCAGAGTGTTGGATGGAGAACCAACCAGTTCATAGCCTTTGTCACAGGTGAAGACACATGTGGCCTGGTAGCTGGAGGACCCCAGAGGACCGGAGCACGTCATGGATCCTCTTGCAGGTCGGGACAGCTCCTGACACTGAACCACTGTGGACCACACAACCAAATGCATCAAACCAAACGCCTGCAGTGTTGTGATAAAAATGTCGTTTCTATAATTGAACTTTGACTCACATTCGCACGTAGGAGGCTTCTCTGACCACCTCTCTGTGGCTGTGCATGTCAGAGGTGTTGTCATACTCAGCTGGTATCCTTCCTCACACGAATACTCGCACACGGAGTCGTACGAGAAGTTTGCGTACTTATGAATGCAGTTCACACTTCCACGATCTGGGACGGTCACCTCCTCTTTGTTACATTTAACGACTGCCGGCAAATAAAACAAGACGCAGTTAGATGTCAAGTCATGTCACTTATGCATACTTTTATTTGATGTTTTCATAATTAGATATATTTTGTTACCTTGGTCACACGTCTCTCCATAAAAACCATCAAAGCAGACACACTTGTGGCTGTTGATGGTTTCGACACACTCTCCATGGCGGCACGAGTCCTCCTTACAGGCAGCTGAGGAAACAAGAAGTATAAAAACATCAAATCAATGTATCAATAAAAGCTGAAAACTGTTAGATCATTATATAAATCTTCATCCTGAACTCACCAGTGTAGCACAGAGCAGTCTTTCTATTGGTGCACCGTTCATCATTCCACTTCCCCGGCTGCTGATCCCTCTTGATGTACATCTCCACACAATCCTCACTTCTCCTCAGTTTCGTTTCTTTGTTGCCGTTGTTTGGTTCCCCCTCCGCCCAGTTGGCAGCTTCCTCCGTCAGAGCCTTGTTGGTCCCGACCCAGGTCCAAACATTGTCGATCTTGCGGATCCCGATCCAGTAGTAGCCCCGCTTTCTGGGCAACTGGCTGTTCAGATGCTCGATCTCCTCCTTGTTCTGGATGGCCACCATGTCTGTGTAGTGCTCCCTGCACCAGGTTCGAGCTTGTTGCCAGTTCATTGTGGTGTTTGAGTAGAAGTAAGACCAGCACTCTACACGGGTCCACATGCACAGCACTGAGGACAGAAGACACAGATGCATATTAGATGGTGGGGCAGAAAGGATGGATTTAAAAATTGTGTCTTGTCTAATAAATCTAAAGAATTTGTTTGAATTCGATTTACACACCTGAGAAAAGAAAAGTCAAGCGGATCAATGAGGCAGAACTCTTGCATCCACTGGTTTGAAATAATCCAATGAACTCCTGTAGAAATAAAACACAAATGATAGATTTAGATACATTGACATCACTGTAATAAAAAGCTAAAGCTAAATGAATTAGAGAAGGAGAGTCTCCACTCACCATTGTAACTGGTATTTGTAATAATCTCCAGAAGATTTTCTTTAGTCTTGACTTCAGTGCCTCTAAGGATGAATGAGTTTGATGTACTGAGGAACCTGCTTTTATACCCTCCCTGACCTGGTCCCGGTTTCCTGGAAGTAATCATCCCATCAGAGCCTTTCTGTGGAAATCCCCACACCCCCTCCATCACTGCCCCGTCCCACCGGAAGCCTCAGAAACTTTTCCTTTCTCCTTTTCCCCTCATTGCTAAAACTCCTGCAGTCTAACACAATAGATCTGTAATAAATTATAGTTTCTTCTTTAAATTGTTTGAAAATGCAGCCTGTGATGCAGTTGAACTGTTTGTGCTACGTTCCTATTATTGTGTTACCTTCATTAATATCAATGAGGGCTAAAAAATAAACAATAAAATAAAGAAAACTGAAACACCTCTCTGTGTGATGCAGTACAACATGACAAAGTAAATGACCTGACACTTGAACGAGACTCTTTCTGAAACAGCTGAGGAAATGAAACATTATATCTGTGAATGATTTATTCTCAGACTGATCTAATTTTATTTATGAGTGTATCTAACAAACTGCCTTGTATTTTTAGCACTTGAGCAAATGTGCTTACTTAAAATCAGGTATTTAACATATTAATACTTCTATCTGAGTAAAGAATCTATTTGGATGCTACTACTAATACATTTAAAATGTATTTTCAAAGCAATGACAATAAAAATTGTATCATATTGTATTGTATTCTATTTAACACTTTTCTTTTCTATTCTATTAAATTTTATTTAATGAACTGATAATGTGCCAATGAGAAATTTCCCACTAGTTTCACATTGAGCCACATTGTTACGCTGCACAGGAGGAAATTGCTTTGGAAACTGGAAAAGCCCCATGTCAGCTGATAAGACTGTATGAGAGAAATATTCCTGAGTGCAATTCAAACATGCTTTTCTGAACCTTTTTAAACAAACAAAATCAGAGTTTTATCTTTGACAGCTTTGGTGAAAGCCTCTTGTTGCTGCTGATGTATTGGAAGTAACTGAACCAGCAAGTCTAAACTACATGAGTGTGCACGGTGACTCACGCAGGCTGATGCATACTAGTAGTACAAAGTGTGCCGGCAGACAATGCATGGACTGGAACTGCTGCTTCACAGCTAAACAAAAAAAAACAAAAGTCCAGCTCTGACATTTCCAAAGGATGTGTTCATCAAAAGAAAAAATGGGGAAACAAATATAATGTGATGACTGCTAACAAACACTTTTTCATGAGTGTCTAGGGACTGAAAATGTGTGGCGCAGGAGTAGAGGCGCCTGCCGGCTGCCTGTGTTTCCAAAAGTGACAGTTCATATCCTTCCTCCCGACCCGCAGCACTGGATCGGAGCCACTGTGGCTTGACATCACTTAACCTTCATTACTTCCACAAAAAAACAAGATAAACTCTCTAATTACCTTGTATAGAACAAAAACCAACGAGAAACCCCAATAAGAATATCCTAAACAGATGTTAGTTCACAGCATCCATCATTAATTGAAAGTTAGGCACCGGCCAGCAAACTGTTATCACTTCATGTTGGTAATGATACTACAACTATAACATTACAATTAGTGTCACAGATATGCCCACAAATAATGAATTTTTATTAAACTGTATACAGAAACATTTTAAGACCAAAGGTTATATGTTAAACTACCATAAATGGGAATAAAAAAATATTTACTGTTCATATTGTATTAAACTGAAAACTTCTTCTTGAGCGTGAATGCTTGTCTGTCTATATGTTAGCCCTGCGATAGGCTGGCAACCTGTCCAGGGTGACCCCGCCTCCTGCCTGATGACAGCTGGGATAGGCTCCAACAGAACCCTGCGACCCAAGTGTGGAGAAGCAGGTATGGAAAATGAGATGAGATGAGAACTTCTTCTTGAAGGTTTGTGACCGTCTCACAAATCTCTGAGTCCTTTGGCTAAAAACTAAGGTTGCAGGATGGATTACAGGTCAGTCCATCCAGCAATAACAACGATTTTGGCACCCATAGCAATAACATCCATCCATCCTGATGTCTGCTGAAGTGTTCTTCAACCAAAAACTACATCCCAGTAGATTTCAATCCTGACCTCTGACCTCTCTGATGGACAGCAGAAAACTGTGCTCTGGCTACAGGAAATAACAAGTCACTCAGAAAGGTAAAAGAGAGAATCTGCCTGAGGTTGAAAAATGAGGTTATTATACTGGATTTCTCTTCTTTGTGATAAACTAGGTGTAAAATACAAAAGATGCAGTGCACTGGTGCTACAGTCTGTAGACTTCAAGGCTGTAAAAATCAGTTTCCCTATACTGCCATGTGGAGTCGCCAGCGTGCGAGCGCACCGTTATCCTGCACGCACACGGCCACAGGCTGCGTATGGCGTGTCTCTTTAAGACAGGAAATAGACTTCCTGATCCATATAAAGCCATATCAGTGAACGCACCATGTTCTCTGTGGTCGTCAGACCTCTGAACAGTCTGAGGCTGTCCGGCGGTGTGCGCAAAGCTGCAGTCGTAATGGCAGACGCTCTGGCTAAAATCCCCGATGTGGAGATTGATCCAGAGGGAACTTTTAAGTACATACTGGTCAGAGTGAAAGTGAAAGATGGCGATGTGCATAAAGACATAGTCCGAGGCACCAAAAGTGCAGAGTATCACAGTAAGTTCGTTACTGTAGTTGCTGCTGGAGGCGCGCGACAAGTGCGTCAGTTCAGCTCCAGATAACGCACTGACGAGAACGGATGATCTGTGTTGTTGCAGTTTTGACACATTACGAGGTTGTGGTGGATTTTCCCCACGTGCAGTGTCCGGAAACACTTTGCACACCACGACGATGAGATGCGTCCCAATCATTTATGCTTTGATTTCCAAATTAAAGGAAGTAACTTTCTGATATGATGCCAACGATGTCATCTTCAGTTAGATTTTTATCTGCAGATTGCTTCTAATTGTAATTTATTTGTCTTGCAACTGATCCAGACTGTATTTGTTGTTTAAATGATTTTAATAATTCACAGATCATATCTTTGAGAAGGTTAATCCGGCTATGGAGGCCTTGGGGATGGAGTGTAAGTGCCTTGGAGGAGGGAAGATAGAGCACAACAACCAAGAGAAAAAAATAAGAGTTTTTGGAGAGTCGACTGTAAGTAAATTTCAGAACAAAAGCATCCTCAATAATGTTTACTACGCTAACCTAAATGATCTACTGATTTTCAGGCCTTTGGCAAAGCCGACCATTCTGCATCCGTGGAGAAGCTGAAGACTTTGTTCAGTGACTACGAGATCACCTGGTCTGACGACAAGAAATAAGAGTGTAAACCTTCATCTCAGTTCAAATGTCTGCCTTTATTTATCCACCCAACATGGAAAGCACTTAATAATCCTTCTGTACAACAATCATTTAATTTGAATACAATACTTCTGCATTTAAATTCTTTGCTTCTGACTTTTTATAACCATCAATTCTGCCTCACAACAGATATGTAGACTGCATGTGTTTCAAAGGGCAGGTCACGTTTTAGCCACCTAGAATTTGATAGATGTGATCTGAAAGTGTTATTTTAAAAATGAGTCTTTTTTTAAACTCCGTGTTGGCTTCATTTGAATTGAAGTCCATTTGCCAAGCGTAAAGTCCATACAGGAAGGGGTGAGCCGGCTGGAATCACACACATATCCTGTTACTCTCGGGGAAAGTTTGTTGTTTGAAAAAGAGAAACAGATAATAGGGAGTTTCTCTCATGTCATGGTCCAAATGCTGGTTTCAGTGTCGTGCTAAATAATGATAAACATCAAGCTGGATTCCACACAACTTCACTGACGATAACACCAACGCTGAAGGAAAATCTCTACAAAACACAAGAAAAACAAGGTCATGCAGAGAGAAAATAGTCTGAGATGAGGAGTGTGTTAACAGTTAAACACATATTTTTGAAATGATCCTTTTGTCCCTTTAGCATGTTGCACTTTAATCCAGTTTTATTTCTTGAATGCGCAGGAGCAGTAGTTAGATTATGTACAGTAAAAACAACATAAAAAAAATAATAATTACACATAGTATAAAACAACAAAAGCAACAAATACCCAATGTGCAAAAATCCAATATCAGGCATTGCAGGTATTTGATGACAAACTGAGATGTTGATCTGATGATCACACTAAAGGAAATGTCAGAAGTTGTTACAGTTGATCCTGGGGTGACACCAATGTCTGTATCAAAATGTCTGGGTGAAAATGTGAAAATGAAAGGCAGACTCACTAAAATGAATAAGACTAGTGTGGATGATTATCACTGAATTGAATGATACTATTAAAGAAAAACATAAATCTCATAAAACAGAATTAAAAAGTCTGATACATAAAGAAAAAGAAGTGAAAAATAAAAGTAAAAATTAAAAGTGTGACATGGAGCAGGGAAGGTGAAGATCTGTTATGTCTCACCTCCTGGTTGTCACAGACTGTATTTAATGGGTGTTGACGTATAGACCCATTTACAGCCTACGTCATCAAGAAGCTGCGTGCGCATTTTGGCAACGGAAGTGCTATGTCCCATTGTTTACCTGGTATTGTCTGCACCTCTCTGGGAAGAACCACGTGGAAATTTAGCCCATCAAAATGTCTGGTTGTTGTGTTTTTTATCTTGTGCAGAGACTCCTTAGTGAGTGTGGAAGTTAGCTGTTAGCATTAGCAGCGTTAGCCGCGGTTTTGGTGCATGCAGTCAGCCTGTTATAATTTTTATATTGGACACTGGCAGTTTAGATTGTTAGGTTATATTAACGAGGCTTGACAACCGAGCTTCATCGTACATAACGTTTTTATCTCATCAACACCACAACAACTGTTACCATGACAACCTTCCCGTTTATACCGTCATTAACTACGGGTACCGGCAAGTGCAAAAGCCTAATACATCACAGTTAAGTTATCTGAGCAGTTCATGTTCATTTCTGTTAAGGCAAAGAAAGTGAAATCAGCACACAATAATACTTACCCTGCCATACAGGTGCAGTTTGCAGTGTGTATATAGTCCTCCACTTTGTTGATAATGCACCAGAGTAGCTTGACAAGCCTTTGCTAGCCGCCATACTTCCGTTGCCACAATGCACGCGCACACTTCTTTGTTTACTAACAGTAAATGGGTCTATTTCAGCAATTTTGACCTGCAAGAACTTCAGCCATTTATTCTCTTGAGACTGTGAATAGCAATCCAGTCAACAGTTGCTGAGCCAATTCAGGGATGTATGTTGGACAGACCCACCACTATCCATCTATACACAAAAGTAGAAATCCCAAGTGTCACCATCAGCTAATACCTGGGCTGTTCAGATTTTTTGTTTTCATAAATTATTTGAATTTGTTCCTCCATTTTAATTTTTTTTTTATAAGTTTTTATTTTAAGTATCACCACAGAAGGTTTTCCATAAAATACTTAACCTCTTCTGTGAAATCCCAACATGAATGTACGTCTGCTTCCTTTTCCTCAGGATTTTCCCTCACGACACTGACGGGGTCTTTAAAGGTGCAAACTGTGGGCACAGTCTTTCCTGCACTTTTCCTTTTTTCACCCGTGAATCACTTTGAGCCTGATGAGTTACAGAGAAAACTTTAATGTCTCCCGACTCGGACCAGATTAGCTCCTGTCGACACTGCCGGGAGCTACAATCTCCTTGACCTTTATTGCCTGTGACTTTAAAAAAGAAAAACAACAGGCATCTTCCTTCCAGTTTCCACCCCAATCCAGAGGCAGTTTCCGAAGTGATAACCTTTTCATTATCCACAAACAGCTGGGTCAACGTGGGAGGTGCGAGTCTTAAACGTTCGACTCAATCCTCTTCTTGGAAAAGGCCTATGTTACAGTTAGTGTTTAATGAGAAGCATTTTTGTCCTATGAGACACTGCACCTGTCTACAACCAAATCATAATTAGTCTGTCATTGTGTAATGTCTGAAATAGAAAATTATATAATGTAGTTATCATTGTAATCTTTAGAATCACTGTATGTCCAGAACTGGATTAGTGTAGAGCTAACTGGGATAATTTAAACCAACAAAATGTTTTTATGCAATGTTTTGTTGTTGTTGTTGTTGTTGTTGTGTTTTTTTAATGCTTTCATGCCTGGCCTGTAGTTACTCCAATATTTACCAAGCACTTTTTTAGGGTCTTCTTATATTATGAGGTTTGTCTATTTATTAAAGAAGTTTTTGATTAGTTAATTAGATGAACTTTGACTTGAACAACACAGTCTCTCTCACATACAGCATGTCATACAATAGATGCACATTTGGTTGCTGATAGAAACAAGTTGAGAAGGCTTAAAGTTGCTCAAACTCAGATCGTACCATCCTTTTCCTTCTTGTTAACCCAGCAAGTAAAATATATTTTCTTTGCGGAGCTCTAAAATAAAATCCCAAACATACTTTTCTCAATGTTGCAATACCCACACAACCGAATTCAACAGAAAAGTTTTTTGAATTTTAAAACTGTGAAAAGTCTCAACAGCCTGTCCTGATTCTGTTGTGGGGGAAAGTGTCATATGCTCAACTGTAACATACGTTTTAATGCATCCTTTCAGGTGGGAGTGCACATGCAAGCAGTGCTGCAAAGTGTCTCCTCTGAGAAGAGATAACCATCACTGTGGAGTCCAGTTTCCTAAACAAGAAGTTAGTGTCTTCCTGTAGCGGCAGCAGCTCACACCTCAGGCTGTCGGGAAAAGAAGCCCCTGACAGCGGCGGCACAGTTTACTTCAATGCCTAAGATCTTATCAGTGAAACAATAGCTCACCAAACAGAGGTTTTATGGAGTCTCTCACAGTCAACAGAAATTCCAGATAGTTGCTTCCCTTAACCCTACATGGGCAATTACTAAATTCCTAAAGCCCTCAGTCTGTTTTTGTTTATTTTTGCATGGTGCTGATGTGTTTGCTTGAATTATTAGTTATTATTTTAGAAGACAGAAGTACTTCTGGACAAAAAATACAACATATGGTATGCAGCCAGTAACATATTGAGCTATTAATCTCTAGGAAATAGTGATTCCAGTATTTGCCCATGATGACTCTTATTTTATCACTCTGGGATAGAGTATGTAAAAGAGTCACATGAGATAAGAAGCCTGAGAGTTTTCCAGTAGATTTTCTGTGTTTGGCTGAGAGAGAAGAAACTGCTTGTGAAAGTGGAAAAACAAAAAACCCTCACAATTAGTATAACTTTACTTATAACAACACATCTTAAGTGGCCAAACAAACTGGAAATATCATCATCAGTCATTTATCATGAAATCCTTATTGTTTGTGACTCAAATCTATGTATTAAAATGTACATATTAAATGTTATTATGCAAAATGTGTCAGATTTAAATGTTTGAAGCATGCTTTTAATTGTTTGACCAACTCTTTTTGTCTGGCCTGTGTGGTATTTTTAATTTGTAGCATGGAGTATCAAACATCGTGTTACTTTGTGAATCTGTACTGTGTAATAAAGATAACACTATACAGTTAGGATATTTTGATTTGATATTTCGACTTCATGAATATAATTATGTGATTACTCATCTCATGTCAGAGCTGAACTTAAGGTAAATCTCGTTATTGACAAATGAATAAGTTGTGTCACATGATGAATTTGTCCAGGAATGTAAGTAATTACTATGTCACTTAAGAATTGTTGCTCTTATTTTTTCTAGTTTTACCTCTTTATATGTTTCACAATACAACATATTGTACTGGGTATTGTGTGTTTTTGTACTATCTATTGTATCCCTTTTTCTGTGATAAAGGATAGAAATGCAACTAATCATTTAAGTGTATAATATTTACCATAATTTGAACTCTGTTATTAGAGTTACTGTTGTTATTTTCAACGCTTTGCTGGATATCCGTCGTCTTATTGGTTGAATATTTTGCTGTGTCAAGATTTCAACCAATCAGAGTGTGGGTGGGTGTGTAGCGTCAGTCCGAACGTCACATCCGAGTCAAACAACGGCGCGCGGTTTGTACAGTTTGTCCACGGCTAGCTTGTTGTTTGTTTACTACTTTTCAGGCTTCAAAAGACACCGTTTGGAGAAATTAACACCTCGGATTGAATTTTATGTCTCAAACAGAAGACTCCGTTTCACATTTTTATGGTAGGAACCTTCATAACTTAAGTTACACGTATTTTCCAAACTAAACCAGTAAGCTAACGTTGGATGTTAACTGTAGTAAACCAGACATAAGCTAGCTAACGTTTGTCTGGGTTCTTCTGTTAATGACATCAACTTGTCCAACCGTATTGATAAAGCTGTCGTACTAAACGGAGCAGTTTTCAGTGACTAACTCGGTGACAACGAGTGTCTACATTTGTTTTGGACAGCAGTGGTGACTTCCGCCGCCGGTGACTGCTGTCATCATGTCCCAGACCAACACTTCTCTCCTGGACGAGGTGGTGCAGTGGAGTCAGGAAACGTGTCGCCAGGAGCTGAAGTCTGTCTTGCCAAAACTCACGATATCCTCTAACTTCATTTGTCCTTATCCTATTTGGGTATTTGTGATCTCATGCTTTTGTGATCCTATGCTTCATAGCAAGTTAATGTTAGGTTGGAAAAGACTGGGAAAGCAGTATATATAATGTTGTAAATCATTCGTAATTGTAAATTTGGCAGGTGTGTACAGTGAAATGACTTTGCTATAAAGCTGCAGTTGCCCTTGACTGTTTGCACTCTTTGCATCATAAGTCTGAAGGTTGGGATGATCATATACGTAAGTTTCCTAATTGCACACTTTGTCATTACAAACTTCTTACTTTAAGCCTTCAGTAATAGTTGTAATCTACATACGACCTGTGCTAAAAATACTAACTTTCTTACAGGTATACTGAAGATAATTACAGACATGTTCCTCCCTCATATTGGTTTGTCAGAGCTGGAAAATGAGTGCTTCTCCAAGATATTACCAAAGGTAAGCAGCATGATGAGTGTATATTGTCTCTAAGACATTTTTATATAAATACAATACACAGTAACACATAACATACTTGATCATTTTGATTATAATATATAGTTGTTAAATTAACTGTTTACTGTGTATACTGCAATAAAGAGTCAATTTAACATAATAGATAAATGAACCGTAGATATTGTCAATTGTAGGATGAATAAATTAATTGTTGTCTGGAGAGGATGAACTTTATTTAAAGTTTTAAGTGAGACTGACAAGGGCCCTGAATCCATATCAATTCAAGCATGAACATTTCTACAAACTTCATGCCAAAAATCAAAATTTATCTTTTCCTTGTGACAGAAATCCTTCTTTGTGGTCATAGTATCAATGATTGTGGGACCTGCTTTGTTGTGAATTACAGCCTCATTTACTTTACTTTCCTTAAAAGTGTCTTGATCTGTCTTTGTTTAATGTCTCTATCTTTATCTGTCACAAATGTCTGCAGGCAGTGACAGTGTTTGACAGCATGATGAAAGAAATCATGGACCAAGTGGGTGGGCTTTCAAGTCAAAACACTGAGCTGTGTGCCTTATTAAGGAACATTCTGCAGGTATAACTACACAATGTGTATGTATTACATATGGCAAATTGTTCTCACTTCACTTTTAACTAACATCTTGACAAGTTCCTGTTGTCTGTTTCAGGGAATGATGCAGATAATTGATGCACTATCCACCTGCGTGCGTCATGTTGGCTCATTTCAGGAAGCCCCTGACCTGGATGCTATTCGCTCTTTACCAACTTGTATTCTGAAAGTCCTGAGAGAAACATTTCAGCACTGCAAGGTTGGAGCTGTTCACTTTATGGGTTTATCTTTTATACCCAAATGCATTATCTAAGCAATTACCAGACCAAGAAAATCAAATAAAGAGCAAATCCACAAATCGATACAACAAACTCAAAACTAGTTTTAACCAAGATATAATTGAATTTAAACTGATTTTTTTTCTCTTAAACAAAGAGCTTTAAAGTCTAAAAAGAATTTAGTTCAAGATTCAATGTTTGTTCACAGTCTGCATGTTGTCCACAGGATAGTGAGGTTGTTTACTGTGGCCGTCTGTCCCTGGTGGCTGACCTGCTGCAGGGACTTTTCAAAGAGGCCTATTCCCTACAGAAAGGTTTATTAGAGCTGCTGGACAGGATCTCCCTGGACAGCAGTGCCTCAGAGGAGGAGGTCTCTGACATTGTCACTGGTGTGTGTTGGTTTGTGCATGTGTGCATACCTTTTTATTTCAGTGCCACATTCTTCAATATAAATCATACTCTTGCAAATCTTTCATGCTGTCTTCAATTCATTAAACATGTTTTTGTTTTTCTCAGTGATTCATAGTCTTTTTGATATCTGTTCCGTTATCTCCAACCTGGACATCGCACTGCATGCAAACACCTGGAAGTTCCTCATCAAGTCAGTGCAGTCTAAGTTCATACTATTCTGAATACCGGATGAATTATTTTGATTTCGGAAGAGGTTTATTGATATTGTTTTGAGTAAATGGTGATTGTTTTGTTCAGACAGAGCCTGAAGTACCAGTCACTGGTGGAGGAGCATCTACGTCACGGCGACATCAGCAACAGCCTGAGTGACAACCTGCTGGTCTCCTTCCACAACTGTGTGGATCTGGCTGAACAGATTAAACAAGCTGGTCTGCAAGTAGGAGAAGACTGACCCAATGACATTTTGTTATGAAATTGGTCAAAATTTTAGTGCTGGAGAAAAAAAAACATTTTTTATCTGCTATTTTTGTTCATCAGAGAATTCATGTACATTTTATGTAAATGCAGCTCCCCAGTACACATTGTTCTCTGGTGACTTGATACCAACCCAGATAGAGAACAAATGATGTATATGTCCTGTGTTATAACCCTTTGTGCTCAGAGAAAATGGGGGTTTGTGTTTCACAGTGTGAGGTCAAAGGTAGATTTGATCTCTCATTGTATTAATGCTCCTTTGTCTTGTTTTTTGCAGCAGGCAACACAAAGCCCAGAATACAAGCTGTTCCAGAAATCTGCAAAGATGTGCAGATTTTTTGCGAACACGTTGGTTCATTACATAAAGGTACAAAAACATTACAATGTTCATGCAAGATCAAAACTTTGTACCATCTCTCACCACTACATTTTTTAATCTCTACTTCTCAAGATAAGTGAAAAACATTTCTTCATTCTTTATCCTTTTGCCAGGAATTCAAATTTTTTCTGACAAAGTGTTGTCACTGCTTTCACCAACTCTACATCCAGATTATCAGGTATGTGTGGTTTGCCTGTGGTGTCACAAAGCAAATTTAGACCACAGTTTATTTTGTGATTAATGTTGTATGTCTTTCAGTAAGTTCCCTCCCAGCTTGTGTGCTCCAGCACTGCCCCCGGCTCTGTCCGAGGAGCTGAATGCAGCAGCTCTGGTTCCCATGGATGCCTTCCTGCTCCAGCTGTTGCCTCTCAGGCCCTTCGCTGAAGTCGTCCTGCAGCAGGACCTGCGTGAGTTCAAAGCTTGTCCTGTTTGCTATTTTTTTTCAAAGATAATGTGGCAGGGTTGAGAGATACTTTCCTGTTTATAACTGAAGGAAAGTTTCATAATCTTTTTACTAATTAGCTGTCGACCAACACCACAACATCCCACAAGCTAATGCCAGAAAGTGTTGTTTATTGTAATTACTGCATAAAATGAGTCATTTTAGTCGTCATGCTGATACTTTTAATACTCATAGTGTAATGTTTAGGTTGTTTTTTTACTGTCTCCAGTGTGAACATAGCACACTCTCAAAACCCATCAGAACTAGGGTTGGGTACCGAAATTCGGTTCCAAGTAGGAACTGAATTAAATTTAGTGAGTACTGGGTACCCATAAAAATTCTGATTTTGGTTCTGCTTATCGGTTCCTAGATGCGCTCATTTTACTCAACGGCTGCAAACGGACTTTAGATATCTGCCAGGATATCTGTCTGTTACGTAGCTAACACGTCACGTGACGCCTCATGGCAACAGGAAATGGACCACAGTCGAAAGTTCCCCCTTTTCCACTGTTAATTCAATCATGTTGTAACTAGAATATCTGCTGAAAAAAACATTTTTTTCATGTACTGATAGTAACAGGGTAACAGTAGTTTGTTAACAGCAGCTAGCTTGCTAGCGGCAGGTTGTTGTGAACCGGCTACCTATGCAGTGACCTACTGACCTTTTATGTGACGCAGCCCCAACTTGGCTCCTTGCCAGTGGAAAAGCAAACCATTTCATAGGAGAAACGGGATCTGAACCAACTAACCACCAGGACTAGGACCAGCCCAGAACTAGCACCCGTTCTTATTCGGTGGAAAAGGGGTAATGTAAAAAAAAAAAAAAAGGATTTATTTTAGTAGAGAGAGTGGCCAACGTGGAAAATGCAACACGTCTAGGAAATTAATATGTTAAATATACATTTGGCTTCCTGTTTTTTTTATTTTTGGAATCGAAATGAGGAATCGTTAGGAACTGGAATCGATAAGCAGAACCCAAATGAGAATCGGATTCATAAAAATCCTAACGATACCCATCCCTAATCAGAACTGGTGTATAGTATGAACACACTAATCTCACTTCCATGCTTGTTGATTGAGCTTAGCATCAACGCTCATGTCTTTCTGTTGCATCTCAGCATTACACATATAATACATGGGAATGTAATATGTTGCCATGTTTCTAGTTACTGATTGGTTGCTACTTTACAGGGTTAAGTGCTGAACACGAGCTTCCTCAGTGTCTCTTGCTGGTCAACATCATGGGACAGCTGGCCAGCCAATCAGAGGAGGTGCTGCAGCTCTGGCACAGTGGCAGTCAGTTCTCAGAAGACACACCCAGGTAAAAACAAAACAACATTTGGGTGTTGTAATCAGCTGCATTATTTAGAAATATTTAGTGTTGTAATGCAGGGCCC
Source organism: Pseudochromis fuscus (assembly GCA_900323345.1). NCBI lineage: Eukaryota > Metazoa > Chordata > Actinopteri > Pseudochromidae > Pseudochromis > Pseudochromis fuscus. The sequence goes on from OOFC01016317.1 coordinate 34,286, forward strand.
ATGCAGGGAGTCTTATCAAGTATATGGGTCATTGATGTTGTAGTAGTGATTGTTTTGTTTTTTTAAGCGCACAGGATAAATATCAGTTCTCCTGTTATTCAAATTCTGATGTTGAAACAAGTTCTTAGGTTGAAACCAAACACCGTACATAGAAATAGGCCTCGAGTCTCATACACATTGGGCAGTGTCCTCAGGTTCAGGGGTCAGACCTGCCTCCTCACTCCTGGCTCCAACAAACCAACATGGCGACATCTAACTATCAAACTCCACAAACAAACGAGTGACGTCATGTTAGCTTCATCTGTTTTATATGCAATCTATAGTTTGAACAGTTGTTTTATTTATCTAATTATGTTATAATCACATCACACATAAACGTCACATTAAAAAGGATGAAAGTATCACTTATCAGCCTTCAAATAATGCTTCCTTTTTGTGATGACTAAGTGGTTTATTGACTCCAAAGGTTCCTTCCTTTGCTTTGGTGTCCAGACTTCCTCTCTACCAGGCTGTGTTCGCCAGTTTCCGACGATGCTACACGGAGCGTAAGGCACCGGTGCTGTTGCCGGGGGTGATGTTAAAGGGTCAGGCCCAGATCCAGGTCACGCTGCATCACCACGTCTGTGTGCAGCTCTGTGCCAGTGTGGCTGTGCTTCCCCCTGCGTACTTTCCCATGCTGGTGAGGGCTACACACACCTACACACACTGTTAGAAGTAATTTTTAGACTGTGTTTCATCTAATCCTGAAGGCTGGCTATCATATTTTTTAGTATGAAGCCACGTTTTATTTGTTTCAAGTCATAAACACTGACTTATTAGATTGAAAGGCAGCATATGTGCAATCTCATGACACACAGTTTAGTTTATTTAGTTTTGTTTTGTATTTCAAAAAATCTACATCCTGCTGTTGTGTTATCTTCAAACATCTGGAAAGAATGATGTGCATAGGGCTGATATTACCAGCAGTGAAAAATAAAAATCCAGCCAGAATCAAGTAGCAGAGCACATGTTGTTGACAGAAAGTGCTGGGATTTTATTGGACAGAGGAACCCTACTGGGAAGTGATCTTTTAAATATTACTGGATGCACAGTGCTTGATACAAACCAGACTGTTTACAGCTGTGGTTGGTTTAACTCCAGCCTAACCTTAAACCCATCTGCAAATGGATGATTGCTGTTGTTTTTCTGGATTCCTTCTCCAATAAAAACACTTCAAACTCCTTCAACTTAAGTAGAGCTGCACCAATGTGCTGGCAGGTATTTGTTAACTTTACTTCATCCCAGATAGTGTTTGTTCATATTGGTAAATATATAGCAGTGTTTTGTATTTACAGTTAATGTCCACGTTGATTAAAAAAAAATCAATATTAATAATAAATTAACCTGAAATGAAAGGATCTTTTCTTTGAATATTTGTATGAACATGTTGAAAATCAAAATAAATCAACGTCACGTGTGGTGGGACTTTTTCTCTCAAACACCAATAATAACAATGGGATCAAAACCTGCAGTATCAGCTGGAGCTAGTGCACATTTATTTGTCTTGGGTGTGAGAGTAGATTCTAGCCAATATCTGTGTTTTGGTTTGAATTTCCCTTCATTCAAAACTTTGTTATTCTTTCACTTTCGTTTTTACGTGTGATAAATATTTGGATTTCTTCATTTTGTTCCCTCTCCTTCACCTTTCAGGAGCGCTGCTTGGTGGATGCTGTGTTGCAGGCCGATACTCAGACAGCTCTGCTGGCTACAGACGTGTGGTGCTTTACAGCTCGGTGAGAGTGACGAGGAAACACTAAACCCTAAAAAAATGTCAGAGTTTGAAGCCAGAATTGGGTCAATACTGCATCAACTACATGCTGGGTTAATTTAACCCAATGACAGGGGCTGTTATTATCCAGCATGTTGTTGTTTTGCCCAGAAGTTTGTACTTTTTACCCAACGTTTGATTATTTTTACCCAAGATATTAATTTTATCCAGCATTTGATTATTTTTACCCAAGATATTTTTGATTTTATCCAGCACTTGATAAATGATAAAAGCGCTCGATAAAAAAAATCAACAATATCTTGGGTAAAAAAAAATCAAGTGCTGGATAAAATCAACAATATCTTGGGTAAAACTAATCAAGCGCTATTATTGATTTTATTCAGCACTTGATTATCCATTTTTGTAGTTTTTACAGAACATTTTATTATTTCACCCAACATTTAGTTGTTTTTGACATCTATCTTATTGGTTAAATCAACCCAGCATGTAGTTAGTTGAGTACTTAAACAGTTCTGGGTTATAACAAAACAGCATTTTTGAGGCCAGGGGTCCCCAATCCTGGTCCCCAAGGGCCACTATCCTGCATGTTTTAGATGTTTCCCTCTTCCAACACACCTGATTCAAATGACCTGCTCATCATCAACCCCTGCAGAAGCCTGATAATGATCCTGGTCATTTGAATCAGGTGTGTTGGAAGAGGGAAACATCTAAAACATGCAGGATTGCGGCCCTCGAGGACCAGGATTGGGGACCCCTGTTTTAGGCTGTATCATTTCAGGCACCTCGACACTTCCTAGATCCACCTGTGTTACCAAAGCCCCTGTTGTAAGAATATGTTTCTTCACTGTATTGAACCAGCTGCTGATGTCTGTGTTGCAGGTATGGGACGGCAGAACTGTGCCGGCATCACGTCCTCCTGATCGCTCAGCTGGTGGGTACACACACACGAGAGAGGACATGAAGTGCATAAAATGTTACTTTACAACCACCGGTGAATTATGAAGAGGCTCAGTTGACCTTTACTCTGTAGATGCAGCTCCTCAGGTCACATCCAGACTAAACATGAGCTGTCACCATCAAGGTCGTGGATGTTTCTCGGTGTGTTTGACCTCGTCCTGTGCGCTCTCCAAAATAACTCCAAATCCTCTTAATCTCTCTCGGTAGGGTTAGGGATTAGCATGGGGTCCGACCCGGTTTTCTGTGGCCTCCCGACCGAGGTGACAATTGTTGTTGCAGGAAATCGAGGACCGCGACACCTTCCTTTTGTTTTTTTAGAACCTGTTACTTCCTTGCATCACCAGATTAAGCTCGATCCCACTGAGACTTCACACTGACATTCACACTGTCCCTCACCTCCTCTCTGCTTCTTCCTCGTCTCCTTTAGGTGAAAGTGTGCACCGCTGAGTGTCACCAGTCCCTCCACCTGGGCTCGCTGCTCAAACGAATGGTTTTCCTTATGACGCCAAACCACCAGGTTAGATCCCCCGGGAACCAAAATGAGAACATGAAAAAAAAAAATCCACATTGGTCTGATTTTTGAGACCCGGTTGCTTCGTGTAGCATTTCTATAAACAGTCTCTGGTGTAACAATTTCTGATTTTAGGTGATGAAAAAACACATTGAATTGTACAAATAACAAGCTTGGTGAAGGTGATTTTTTTTTTTTTTTTTTTCTAATTTATTTGTTTCCCAGATGGAGCTGGTGGCACATTTCCCTCCTTCAGATGCAGAAAACCTTCAGGTGTGGAACCACGTCCTCCTCAGAGCGTTATCACAGGACACCCGACACCGTGTAGAGACAGAAATGATCGGCTGTACTCAGAAGGTCCTGACTGACTGGCAGAGCGGAGGATACAAACTGGGTCAGGTGGACAAAGTGGTGAGGACCTCCTCAGAGTTGGGATGATTGATGCTTATATTGTAGCAACAGTTTTCTTTCTAATCTTCATTAGTATAACTTGGCTGTGGGAAGGTTGATATTTTCTTTGTGCGTAAGTGAAGACCCTGTAATTGCAGAAAAACAAACCTTGAGGAAGTCCAAAAAAGCTCATACCAATTTATGTGTTTCAGTTATAACCTTGGTTTTAAGAAGCATTAAAATTCAGTGGCTTTGATATTGAATCTGTGGAGAATCATCAAGGACAAAGCTGCAGAATAGTTCTTGTCCTTGTTCACATTAATAATCTATTAATGTGAACAATGAGAGATGTCAAGAGTAAGAAAAGTTCCTATTGTTAATAACAGATGGAACGATAAGACTGTTGGTAACCTGTCCTTTGTTGGTCCAGGATCTCAGTGCAGCTGACACGACTCCTTTGTGCCTCACATGATTTGTCAGTAAACAAACATGTTTCATCTTAAACATCTTTAGATTTTGCAGTTCTGTTGTCCTCATGATATCAGTCCAGTTTTAAGAAGAATGATTAATTCGAGCCACACTGCTCAGGACCAGCATGGAGGTTGGTGATGTTGTATTTATGTTGTTCCTCTTGTCACCAGAATGTGGCGCTGTTGTCCCTCCTAGCGGTGGTTCGAGGTCAGTCGTCTCCTGATGAACAGTGTGTGCTGTCTGTAGTGAGGATCGTCTCACAGCTCTGGGTCCGAATGAGTCCAGATCAGGTGAGAACAAAGTATTCACGCACACACACACACACACAGACACACACAGAGACAGACAGACAGACAGACAGACAGACACATACAGACACACACACACACACACATACAGACACACACAGACACAGACAGACAGACACACACAGACAGACAGACACACACAGACAGACAGACACAGACACACACATACAGACATACAGACACACACACACACACACATACAGACACACACACACACACACACACACACACACACACACATACACACACACACACACACACATACACACACAGACACACACACACACAGACACACATACACACACAGACACAGACACACACAGACACACACACACACACAGTGAAGTAAGAAATAAAACCA
>OOFC01016319.1:0-17272 GCA_900323345.1 Pseudochromis fuscus
GTGTACTGGCTGGCTCTGACACGTGACAGGTCCCGGGCCACGGGCTCGTCGTCCAGGGTCCAGGTGATGGTGGGCGGAGGCGCTCCTTTGGCAGCACACATCAGGGAAAATGGTTCACCCGGGACCACCACCCTCTCACTGAAGGAAGCGACGATACGGGGCGTACCATCTGAGAAACAATCACAAGACGAGAGAAGGAGGGGGTGTGAATTTAGAAAAATACTGCACTGTAAATCCCAACTCACTGAAATGGACCTAAAAGTTTACTGGAAATAGCTCCAGTAAAAGCTCCAGTGCAGCGACAAGAAAGTTTCGAGTTCCCCTGACACAAATTAACTGTGTTGAATTATCCTCAACTGGCTGGAAACTGCTTTTGGTCCAACAGAAGATTTTAAAATCACATAGTGAAATAATTTGTGCTTTTATAGAGCACACAATCTGATACTGAACTATATACAGTACAATAAGAAGTAATATGTTGGTGAAAAGAATGAATTAAAATAAGCAAAATATTCAACACAAAGCTGTACAGTTAACCCAAACGAATGTATTTTTAAATTCCAATGACTCCTAAATGTGCAATATGATTTTAATCTAACAATCAGGCTGTATCAGTTTTATTCATCTTTATTTTTTTAAATGAAAACTTAAAAATCTAAACTTGTCAGGATCACATGGGATGTGTGTTTTGTGTCAAAGTACAGAAAGTCACTTTGATCTGAACATTTGTATCAAATATAAAGTAATATAAAGTTTTTGGATAATGTGGGATTTAGAGCACATGTTGCTACTAGCGTCAAATCATAACTTTGCTGTGAAAGAAGATGATTCAACTGAAGAGGCTTCACTTTTTTTGACAAGATGCTGCACATGATCAGTGGTTTTTACTATAAAGTGCAGACTTTTGCACCTCCTAACTCATCTGCTTTTCATTTTTTTCTCTCCATCCAATATATGAACAGATCTGAGTGGGAAACACATAACTGTAAATATGAAACAGAACCATAACATAACTTGCTCAAAATGTACTGTAAACCATGTGTAATTATTTTCTCATTTACCACAAAAGTATACAATCCTAATTGTGCACCAAGATGATAATAAATCCCTGTCCTGTTGTCACCTTCTAGCAGTATGATGGAGAAGTCCTGGGCAGTTTGGCCCTTGCGGGTGGCAAAGCACTGGTAGGCTCCAGAGTGTCTCTTTTGGGCAGCAGAAATGAACAGTGTCTCATTGTGAGCCCCCTGGATGGAAAAGTGCTGATCGGGCAGGACGGGTTCTGTGTTACGGTACCAGGACACGATAAAGTGGGGGGAACCCTGAACGGCACAGGAGAGGATGACTGTGCTGCTGATCCCCGTCTTCAGGTTCTTGGGAGACAAGGTGACCCGCAGTGGTTCTGGAGACAAGGAGGGGCAGAGTTTAAAACAAACAAACAAACAAACAGGAGTGGACTAATGTAAACAGAAGCACGTTACTTCAGAAACATTAAAGGACGATACTTGGTGTATGTCAGCATCCCTCCGGCACGATATATCTGTACTGCTGAATGAAAGAAATTTTTATAGTGCTGGCCAGGCAACACAAATCATATTTTGGTGTGGTAAGACTGTGTATTTCCTGTCATTGTGTGTGTGTGTGTGTGTGAGTGTGTGTGTGTTAAGCAGCGAGGAAAAACCGAGACAGAAAGACAGAAAGGGGAGAAAATGTCAGTGAGCAATAAAGCAGCTGGTGTTAAGTGCTGGAGGCTGGTGGATGTGTGTGAGTGTGTGTGTCTGTGTGACAGTGCATGTGCACGACTCTCTTCATGGGCAGCGACTGCATGGACTGTGTGTGTGTGTGTGTGTGTGTGTCCAAATTTGAGCGTGCGTGTGTCCCACCTTGCATGGCCTGTCACTGGAGGTTTGTGGGTTTGCAGTGATGTGCCCTGTGGCCACTGTGTCCACTAACTTCACTCTTTTCCCATCCAACCCTCAAATCCCATGTCCTCCACATCGTCCTTCATCATCCTCACGTGTGCCGTCTTCTCTACCTCCAAACATTTCTTCCACATAACATTTAAAGGTACTGTTTCTCTCTCTCACACACACACATCCTCAGCAAAGAAGCAACAGGGTTGAATGACCATTAGTCTTTTTTTGTCGCTTCACTGAAGTTTAAGGGCACCGTGGGGGGAGAAGACATTCTTGGAGATCGAGTTCATGTTTGTCCGAGGCAGAGGTGTCCATGGCACAGTCAACAAAGCCTAAATCATGCCCCCTGTTTGTGTCCCCATGTCAAATGAATCAGTTCTGTGTGTCCCCGTTGTTAACCCACCTATGACATTGAGGTGACCCGTCACTTCTTTGGAGCCAAAGCTGTTGGTGACCTCACAGATGTAGTTGCCGCTGTCCTCCAGTCTCAAATCCGAAATGGTGAGGCCAGTGATGCGCCGTGTCCAGCGGGAGTCTGCAGGCAAAGGCCGACCATCCTTCAGCCATCGGATGGTGGGGTTTGGATATCCGGAGGCGATGCAGGGCAGCTCCACGCTGTGCCCCACCTGCACCTCACCGGACTGGAAACTGTCCAGCACTGACGGGGTGGACTCCGTAGGGTCTGTGAGGTGGTGGTGCAGCACAGAAAAATCCATCAGGTGATTTTCAAACACAAAAAATGACTGAAATGCATATATTCACATGCGCAGTGACTTGTTGCCTACCCATAACAGAGAGCCGGGCTCCATTGCTCTGGCGAGTCTCTCCACTGTACTTGTGCTTTGTGATGCAGCGGTAGGTGGACAGAGCATCTTCCTTCTGCACTTCTGAGATATACAGAGCGCCAAATGAGGTCAGGAAGAAACGGTTACCTGTGGAGGAGGACAGCAGAGATGGAGGAGAAAAGGTCAACACAACTCAGTGATAAATAAGTAATTATGAAAAAAAGTATATCGTGTGTAAAGTTTTGCATCCGTAGTGGGTTTCAGGTGCATCGGTTTTGTGCAATAAAATAAAAGCATGTTGTTGTAAAACCCAATTATAACTTCTCTTCTACTGATTAATACAATCTTCTGTATTTACTGTATTTATTTTCATTATCCTATATTTTTAGGATTACTGAAAAAACAAGCAAAGAAAAAAACACTGTTGAGCGACACACTGGTCACTTATGGTATTCACTGCTCTCCATCATAAGACCCTCTTGACAAAACATTTTCCATAAAAGAAAAAAAAAATCACTGATTTCAAAAGAACAAAAACAGATTATATATGTCTCCACAGCACTTAGGTGAACACAGGGGAGCTTTTAACAGACTCCATCCCATCCATCCAGTGAGATATACACAATAGAGAAAGACAGATGAGAAGAAAGAGAGAAGAAAGAGGGGAGTTATTGTAGGTGTTAATAATTGATGTGTCTGTGTGTGTTATGGTAACAGCAGATTAGCGTCATTTTCATTTCACATCACTGACTACTTGGTCTGCCTCTGATTTATCTACATGTCAATAGAGAGAGTATGTGCACATGTGAGAGAGAGGGAAGGAGATGAGGAGAGTGTATTTCAGTGTTTGATTTTTTCCGCTTCTCTGAGTCTTTTTGTACTCTCTTCCCCCAAAGGGTTATTTTAGACAGTGTGCACTTCAGAGTTTGTAGTAGATTGCAGATTGTTGTGGTGAATGCTGCTGCAGTGTGTATGTGGGCGCGCGTGTGTGTCTATGTGAGAACGTGTTGGCTGTTGTTTGCTGTACATGATGTTTCAATGTCTCTTTGCAGTGTTAACAGGAGGAAGCTCGAGTAAAACGCAGGTGCATTGAATAGTTGAATACTGGAAATATGCACCACACACACACACACACACGTGCAAACACTCACACACACACACACACAGCTTCTAGCAATAGGTCAGCACCCAGTCACAGCACAGCAAATTTATTCTGAAACACTCAGGGTGCGAGCTGTTAGATGTGTTCAATTGTTGATGAAAAGCAGCTACAGAGGTGTGAAAACTCCACTGCAAAAGCTACACTTCTGTGAGGTTTTTATTTGACAAAATGTGTGACATGAACATATTTAGATGTTCAATGTGAGGTAAGTCAATAACCAAGCCTGTGTGTGTGTGTGTGTGTGTGTGTGTGTGTGTGTGTGTGTGTGTGTGTGTGTGAGTCCTGCCACAATGTGAGCAACAACAATCAATGCATTTTATGGCTGCGCAGCTCCGTCCAAAGGAGATTTATTAAAACAAAGAGGAGCGATCTGGCTCCCTGCCACACACACACTAACAAGACTAAGTTATGAAGTAGGATGGTGGCTTTACTTCTTTACATTTATATTCACATTTACACTGTGGTAAAATGCCGTCTTGTTATCTCGATTTTTCTCACAATTAAAACTTTGTTGTAGGTGGCGATGGCTGATTGGTTAATAAATATTTTGTGGGGCTTTCTTGAGTTAGAAAGGGCAGGCAAAGTCAGGTGACCTTTGAACTCACTGGACAGATAAACTGCTACTCCAATCTCAACGTGATCTGTGTGCTTCACACCTCCCATTTACATGTCGCTCCCTTTATTCAGATAAGCCATATAGATACAAATCACACTGTAAAAAGTTAGGTGACAAAGCTGAAAAGTTTTTACGGACTAGCTTTTTTTCAAATAATTGCCTCACTTTTTTCTGATTTTTAAATGAGGTAAGAAAATAGTGAGTATTTCATCTTTCATATTAGTTGCTCCTTCTAACCACAATGCATGACACAGGACAAGCTTTTGATAATTCAATTTTTTGCTGATCAACTAATCAATTCACAACCACACATTTCACGTTTTTCTAAGTCTGTCCATGATCTGTGTGTGTCAGTGTGTGTAACTGGGCCAGAGTCAGATTTCTGACTGCCCACACATGTGGGTGTCAGCCTGAGCGTCTGCATGCATATGTGAAAGTTCACACACACGTGTTTTCATGTGAGTCAGACTGTTGTGCTGAGCGCTAAGCGACGTAAGCTGTAATTTCCGAGCCTGCCCTTTTGTTCCAACCTGGGTATTAAGCCTTACAGGATAATATGCACTTGGCGAGTGGAACCCTGTATAACACACTGCTACACCCTGTCACAACATGCCTGGAGAGGGAAAGACAGACCAGAAGGGGGTGAAGGCGGCGATGAGGGCGGCGGGTGAAATAAGTAAGAAAACGCAGAGATGGTTAAGAATGGAGGAAAATGAAACGGCGCAGAGGACGTTAAGGAAAAGGAGCTCGTCAAAGCTGATTGTGATGAAACTCACTCCATCATTTCTCCACATTGTTCTCTTATTTTTGTCTTTCTGTGCTGCTTAAGGACTGCAACTTACAGGCATTTCCTTTATCAATACAGACATCTGAAATCAATTAATTGTTTGTATGTAAACTAAAAAAAAACAGTATTTTAAGTCCATTACTGTTTCAGAGATTCTGTAATGACAGAGAGCAGGATGGGAAGATATTCAACGAGTGAAATCCATTCAGATAGAAAAAATATAAGCATAGAAATATATGAAAATAACAAATTTCTTTTGCATTTTACATTATATTCACATATCAGGATGAACCAAGGAAAAGAGTGGCCCATCAACAGAGTTCCCATTTATCTATGAGAAAAAAAGAAAAAAAAACAACAACTCAAAGTTAAAAGTTTACTGAAAACATATCACAAATTTAGCCTAATTTCCTTTTAATGAATAGACTCCATGCTCAGTTACATGTACAATCTTCTATGATTACAGATGAAGGGGCAGCGACAAACAAAACAGCCTATAGCTCACACTACATCAAATAAATTGAGAATCTTTAAGGATAATAGTGTTTATCCAGAGTTGTTCATAACGCCAAAAACTGATTAATAAAATCATTAAATTCTCTCCTCCCTCGACTCCTCTGTCTTCAGCTGTCTCCCACTCCTCACGTCCTTTCTTCTTTTTTCCCCCCACTGCTGATATTTAATTTCTAGTCACTGCTCTCCTGCTGTCTGTGGAGCTGTGACACACCTAAAACAGTGGAGAGGGTGCAGGCAGCGATGGAGGGAGGCAGTGGAGAAGAGGAAGGGTCTGGCCCTACAGGGAGGAGGACGGCAGATGGAGATTGATGGAGGGAGAGATAGGGAGATAAAGAGAAACATGCCGTTGGGAGTGACAGAGGAGGGAGTGAGAGTGAGAGGGATGAGGGGCCTACAGGCCTGAGAGCCATACATGGGTAAAAACAATTCTTCTACGTCTTCCTCCATCTCCCTTTCTCTCTCTCTCTCTCTCCTTGCAAGCCTCTCCTTGTGGGAGAGGAGATCAATTCTCGTCTAGTCTGCCTACGCCTCCAGGAGTTTGTTGTTGTTGTTGTTGTTGTTGTTGAGTGTGTGTTTGTATGTGTGTCGGTTTTTTTTTTTTTTCTTTTCTGCTGTAGGAGGCAGGATGAGAATTTTGAGGTCTACCCCACACCCATGGGAGGCGCAAAATCCCCTCACTTGCTCTTTATTTTCCAACCCTTTCCTCTCTTTCTTTTTTGCTTCGTTTTTTTTTTTTTCTTCTATCTGCGTGACATCTATTCTCCATTCCAAGTCTCTCTTCCTCCAGTCTCCCCTCTGCCCTCTACCTCTTTCTGTCTCTGGCTTTTTTTCCTCTTAGTCTGTGCTCCTCTTCCCTCTCTTTCAGGGGGGTCTGTAAGTAATGGAATCAGTTCAGCTGATCAGCCCGAGGCAGCAAGTCAAGCCAAGTGCAGAAGCTGCTGCTGGATCGCTGTGTGAGTGTATGTGCACGTATGCCAGAAATCCCACAGACAGACACATACATGCAAATAATGAAGCAGAGAGACAGGACGGGAGAGAGGGAGACAGAGAGAGACAATGAAAAAAGGATTAGGGAGCCCTGCAGCATCACTTGTCTTCCCCAAAGTTCCCCCAGAGAGAGGACACCCCTCTTCTTTGAGCCGAAGAGGAAGAGGGGGGGAAGAGATTGAGGCAGAGGATGAAGGGATGTGGGAAAGGTGCAGCTAAATATATTTCAGTAGTATATGGCTGCCATTTTCAACAAATTATTGTCAAATAGAGGGCGAAGGAATAGCAACACGAGAGCTCGTAAAGAGGAAAGCAAGGGAGGGGGAAAAAAAAATAATGTTAATGTAGGAATGCTGTAGCCACAAGGGAGGCTGGGAGGAGAAGAGGAGCAGATCAGACAGGAAAGAAAGATAAAGAAAGTAACTAAGAAAAGATGTACATATTTTGAGATGTTGACTCGACCACAGAAATCGACAGAAATAGATAAAACAGTGAGTGAAAGCGAGAAAAAAGAAAGAGAGCAGGAGAGGAAATGGCGGAAGTAAGGGGGTTTGTTCTTGGTGCTGCCATGCAAATGAAAGCGGCGCTGCAGCAATGCTAACTAACAGCAATTCACACTGTTGGACTCATCACTTATTAATGCTCCACGGCTCCCCCTCCCTCCCATCTCTTTCTCTCTCCCTCTCTTTACCCATTCCCCTCTCCCCTGCTCTCGCCAGGATCTCTCTTTTTTGTTCGCTCTCTCGCTCGCTGTTGCTAGGGCCCGTGCACTCACGTGACAACAGCTGGGTAGGGGGCGCTGCGGTGGCACACAGCGACATGTACAAGTGTGTGTTTGGCGTGTGGTTTTTTTTGCGTGCGCGTGGACGTGTGTGTGTGTGTGCGACAGAGTACCCTTCATTAGAGGTAAAAACGGAATCAGCCATTTAAATGATGGCGATGGAGATCAGAGGAGAGGAGAGGAAGTGCTGAATGGACGTGTAATTGATTCACAAGCCCGGGCTACGGGCCACAGAGGGGCTCGCCACATCTTTCTGTGCCTCATGTCACTTTATTTTTTCATTCTGCGCTTTTTAACAAAAACACATGCTGAAGATTGCCACGGCTGTTATTGTCAAGGTTTGCCTTTCGGATTTTAAGGCTAAATGGGCCGCGGGCTGGGTACAATACAGGCCAGTAGTTGCACAAATGGACTTTTCGCAAATCCATGTGCTTGCAGATACACACACTCTCACACTCACAATCTGTCTCACAAGCTACACATTCTTACTCCCACTGTCTCACAATCCACATTTGCAGTGCACTCAACAAACTCTGAGTGTGTGTGTGTGTGTGTGTGTGTTTGTGCTGAGCATCCTCACTACAGGATGCCACAGCAATGAGCAGACAGTAGAGTACACCTACACATTTCTTATTTATTCTCCTCCTCCTGATTTACCTTTTTCTTTCTGTCTCTCTTTTCTTTTCTCTCTTTTCTAGTCTTTCCTGCTGCATCTCCAGCAACCCTCCATCATTAAAATGCTCATTGTACTGATTAGGTTCTCTCTCATATACATAGAAGTTGTCCCACATGCTGCAGTGACAATGAAAGAAACCTGCCTTTATGTCTATACGTGTTGACCTTGACAGTGTTTAAGTGTATGTGTTATACGATGCTTTTATCTCACAAGGACGTACAAAGAAACTGTGGCTATAGATGCAGATCTGTGTGCATGTTTGCACCACGTAGGCTCTTCACATGTTTACGACACATCGCTGCTGCAGTATAACATATGCTTTTTCCACAGAATTAATAATACCAAGCTGATGCAGTTTTGTAACATACAACCCAGTAACACTGTTAAGAGACAGATTGTTTTTGCCCCTGAAACTTAGTGAAGGTGCATTTAACTCAAACAAACAAACTAAATATCTTTAAATGTGGCGATGGAGGTGGAATAAACAAAGCAAAGGCTGAGGGGACACCTGTGTGTGAAAAGCCACTTCAGTTGTCCATTCAAAGTGTGATTTACACAGCGGATGTATCTGAACCTGGACTAACAGTATTAGTGCATCAGTGGGACAATGTCAAAGGACGTCTAAATGATGGGTTATGGTTACCATTAAAACACAACCTGTGCACAAATCAGTGCATCACAAATGGTGCAGTGTGGAGGAAACACAGCAGATCAGCAGCACCACGCACAGCTACATTTCCAATGCTGAGGTATAACTGGCTAAAGCAGCACCATGGACAGCTCTGCTGCTGTAGCCCAAAATAGGAAAAGCTTCTTGTGTAAAGTCTCAACATTCGAGTCTCTGCGGTATGACGGTTGGCACAACTAAACTCTGTGCGTGTTTCTTGGATAACGTTACAGTGGATACTATGGCAGAGTAATAAAATAATAATGTGGCATATGGCCCTCAGCTGCACCCCAGCCTACCAGCAGCCAGTCAACTCCCTCCCACAGACAGTCACTAACACAACGTCTTACAGAGGTAAAAACAAACAAACAAGTGCATTAAGTGAGAATGACCTTTGGTAAACAATGATCAAAAGATTCTGTTTCTGTATTTATACATTTTTTATGCTTCAAGATGCATGTGAGCAAATGAACTGAATCTGTGCTATTTTGACACTTGTCTGCTTGTCTGGGACATCCTCCATGGTTTTGGTGATTTTGTTGTTTCTTTACCTCAGCTGCAAAAATAGAGCATGTCATGAGTACAAAAATTATTATTATTATAGATGATTCATCCCTTACTGCAGCCAACTACTGAAATAATACTAACAATTATATTAATGTCATGTTTTTTTGTTGTTGTTTTTTTTACCATAATATCTTGTATGAACCCAAGGACACGAGGACTAAAAATCATCAATTTGTTTAACTGTTGTTAAATATATCACTCCGATTCAGTAAATGAACATCATTTCACAGAAGGGTTCATTATTAAACATGCAGTACACTATAATACAACCAACAGAAAAATTATACAGTCATGCAAAAAATTAAATTCATGTCAACCATTTGTGCCTTGGTGCACACTCACCAACAGGTAAAGATGGTTTTCAGAATGAAAAAGAATGAAAGGAGTCAGCCCTGATCCATCCATCCCTCCTCCTCCTCCTCCGCCTCCTCCTCCTCCTCTTCCGCTCCTTCCCCTGGCTAATTTATTTGATAATTACCAAGGGCCCATTATGGCTGATTTCAAGGAGGCACTGGGAAGGCCTACTAAAAGCTATTTCATTTGAGCTGCTCATACTGTATCTAAGCTGCCTTTTTGCATCCCACACACACACACACACGCGCGCACACGCGCACACACACACACACACACACACACACACACACACACACACATATTTGTACTTCTTACTGAGAAAATGCATTGACATAATGTATTCCCTAGCCTCCTACCCAAATCTTAACCATCATCACAAACCTCAGACCCTTAAATCTAATTGTAGCTTGTCCTCACTCCTGAGATCTAAAACTCAAATCGGTCGCTGCAAATATTGACGTACAGCACACACATACATGCACTGTTTAAAACACAGACCTGTACAATTGCGAGTCCACTCAGACCCATCATATAACAACTGCCCTCACCTCACTTCCAGTCCCATTTAGACACCTGTGTTTGTGCATATGTCTAAAGCATGCAGTGAGTGCACGCATGCATGTGCGCCACTGCATGCACGCACGCCGGCGTGTGTAGTTCCTGGTGCGCAGGGGTGAAGGATAACAAAGATTGGATTCTAATAAAATGTTCTCATCCTCCTAAATCCCCCTCCTGCCCTCTTCCCCTACCTGCCATATTAACACACCCATTACAAGGGCAGATGAATGAAAATGAACAGAGCTGTGGTGTGATTCCCCGAGTGTCAAATCAATATCGCTTCCCTCCCCTCTGTTCCCCTCCCGCCTCCCAGCCCGCCCTCCTCTCTCCCTTCATCTTTTTCTCTGCTGCTATCATTTTCCTATTCTCCTCTCCTCTGTTGGGTCTGAAGAATTGGCATGTGTTTGACAAAGGGAAATCTACACCTAGCGACAATAGGCTCTCTCCCTATCTGAGTCCCCCCCCACCTCCTGCACCCGCCTCCCTCTCTTTCTCTCTCTGGCTCTCTCTCTCTACTATGAAATGAATGATGCTTGCTCCTATTTCCTCTCTATTCACATTCAAAGTAGTCTGTAATAGTTAAGTGCTACTGAGAACAAGCCAGACATAGAAAGAGCCACAAGGACGACATATTACTGCCACTTTCTTTGACTCAATCAGAGACAGAAACTCGCAAAAGGACCGGGAACAGGTTATGTCAAAATAACAGAAGAAGGTTAATAAAGAAGAGTTGTGTGAATTTTATAGACTCTGTCCCTTTCTGTGTGTGTGTGTGTGTGAGTGCAGGGCACACACAGTTACTGGAGGCAGAATAATTGAAGAGGAAACACAGATACACACTTGCTCTGTTCTTATCTCTCTACAAGTGTTCTGGATTTTTCAGCCCCAACCCTTGACCTTCTCGTCCTCCTCTCCTCCTTTGTTCCCTCTGTTTTCCAGGTTCAGCGTGATGCAGTGATCTGAGGATAGGTATGCGCAGGACTAATGCACTCGTTAAAAAGGCATGCTTCACCGTCAAATGCCAGCTGCTGCCCTCCCCAACACCACCACCACCACCACCACCACCAGGTCTCCTGCTTTCTTTGTCTTTCCCTCTTCTCAATATCTGTTTCCTTGGTTTCTCCGTCTCTCTTCCTGCTGCCGTCTCTCTGTTTCTCTTTCTATATCTGTTGTTAGAAGGTGACACCCCAAACACCCACACACCCCTCACCCTCTCTGAACAACTCATGCTTGGGAGTGGAGTGATAGAAAAAGAGAGAGAGAGGGAGGAAAAAGAAGGAAAACAAATAAAGGAAATGAAAATATGCATTCATCCAAACCGAAAGAAATAGAGAGGAGAATCTGTTTTATCATCAGCCCACCCTCCTTGTCTTCATCTCAGACTTCCCTCCTGTAATGGGTAAAGGCCTCTAACACACTTAAGCAACCTTAATTGGAATGGCCATAAATATTCAAGCAGCAAGATGGAGGTAGTGATGTACGTCTGGTGGAAAAAAAAAAAAAGGAAACCAAAGCAACTGTAGCAAAACTAACACAAAACCATCTTCTTGTCTTCAGGTTGTTTTTTTTTTCTTCTTAAAATAATATTCTGCATGTCGGCGTGCACACACACACACACACACACACATACAAAGACTCCAACTACCTTTTTCTGTGATTCCATTTGGTCACTGACAATGACACAAATACAAACACGTACTCCAGACTTGTCAACATGCAATGCATTGTGTCGCTTTTGTCTTTAATTATTTAGCCTCATAGATAATAGATAAAGACATGCTCGCCAGTCATGAGACGGCTAACGGGACATATCTAATGCATTATAAACACACGTACACACACACACACACACACAAAGTGAACTCTACTAAAGCGTGACCTTATTTCTGCTGTGGAAAACACAAAAACAACTGTGCGTGAATGGGCCAATTTCACACGCTGGTCTGTTTTGTTTGATTATCATCCATTATGAAGAGGAAGACACGGCAAACAGGGGAAAAGACTGATCCTGGATCTTCTCAAAGCAGCACTTGGTTCCATTGTGTGCTTGTGTAAACTTAACAAGGTATACAAACAGGTATCTCCACTCACACTGTGCTGTCTACAGTGCTGCCTCTGTATAAGGAGAGAGCGCGTGCTGACACACATGTGATAAACTCTCACACAAATCAATAAAGCCTTGCCCTTTGTAAAGCCATGTTGTCCTCAGTGGGAGTACTACAGTGCCACAGCATGTAAGCAGCACCACAGTGACACATACTGAATCTCAGGGAGCAGGGGGTCACCGGGGAGCAAGGCCTGTGTGCGGATGAGTGCACCTTGCACGGCAGGCGGATTTGAGGAGCGAGGCAAATGAGGGTGGGGGGGGAGGAGGAGGAGGGAGACGGGCCTGCCATTCTCCTACGCACTCCTTCCCCGGCTCCCCCTCGTTTGCCTGTGCCACCGTGATGATGCACCCTCACCACTGTTGCTGGGCATCTTGGCGACAGAGACCCAAAAGAGGATGAAGAGGAGGAGAAGGAGGAGGAGCCAAAGTGCGAGAATGAAATGAGGGATGATGGGAAGCAAAAGAGCTGCAGAGACAGATGTTGCAGATTGGAGTGGAGTAGTGGTGACATGCTAAAAGCGGGTCCCCCAGACGTTGTAGGGAGGCCTGAGGGGCCAGGAGTGCCTGAGGTACGTTCTTGGAGGAAGAGGAGAAGGAGGTGGAGAAGGCGGGGGTGGGCACCACAGCAGAGCAGCAGCAGCTCTCTCTCTGCCTCCCTCCCTGCATGACTGTCTCTGTGTCTCTTCTGCCTCACTGCCCCCCTACACTCTGTCCCACTTTAGCCCAATGTCACTGGCAGAGCAAGGGGGAGGGGACATAAAAAAGAGAAGAAAGAGAAAGAGCAAAAAAAGAAGAAAAGTAAAAAGGAAGACGAAGAGGAAGAGGAGAAACGACAGACTGAGGACTGGAAGAAAGATCCCATGGAGGATGAATATGAGCACGACACTGATGCTGGAGGAGAGTGCGGGGAGTCCAGCTGAGGTTTCCATCGCATGCTTTCATGTATCCAGATTTTCACCATCCCCTGCCTGGGAATTCTTTTGTTTCCTTGTCACACAAACACACCACACTTAGCATATGCAGAGTTATACAAGCAGTCAAGCACATAGTCCCAATTGCAAATACATGTATGTGCAGCCGCGCACTCGCACACGCCCGCGTACACACAAACCAGTCAGGCGTGCTTTGTGGTCTTGTCAGCTTATCCAGTGTCTCATGGCACGGTGATGTGTGATTCTTGGAGATAAGCATGCTTAACAGGACAACAATCCGAAGCCACTGTAAGCAAACGGTTCAATAAACACCATGTTTCTTTGACTCTGCTGGGCTTTGATACCGGTAAATTTATTAACTGTCCTGCCTCCCATTTACCAATATGGATAGCTGCAACCCACTGGAGACACACAAGATAGCACTGGCCTTTACACAACAGCACATCGCTATAATAAAGACACTAAGTGTGGGGATGGAAGTAGTGGTAGTGAACTTAGAGAAGAGTACTCCATCAATTTAGGATTACACTCCTATGATATTGTCAAACTCACAGTTGACAGTTTAAAAATGAAATCTGGGGCATACTTTGCCCTCAATGCAAGTCAACCTTTACCAGCTTGGTTAAACATTTAAGGTGTGTTAACCTTGAGCTACAAGGTGTACTAAACTCGCCTCTTTCTAAATCCTCAGCCCTAAATATCATTCAGTCTTTAACTTTGTATTAGCTTCAACCAGCTCCAGTGACATCCCTTCAGACAGTCAATCAGAGCAGCCTCTAGAGCCACAAAAGACCTCATAACACATATTTTCCTGCAGTAGGACTCCGTTAGACCTGTAAATTAACTTTTGTGTGTAAAATATGTTTAGCTCCCCTCTGAGGGATTAAAACTTAGTTACTGTTATTGTTAGATGTGCCATAGAGTCAAGTGAAATCTGCTTTAGCGCTGTTTCTGGCCTTCCTCAATTTACCATCATCCCACAAGTAGGAGACAGACAAACGGGGTGGGGGAGGAGGCCTCCCTGTAGCCCTCTGCTATCTAAAACTGAACCTGGGTTTGGGGATTACTGAGTATACCAGATTTGTCTCAATCCACGAACTGACACTCTCTTGTCTTCCTTCAGGACTGACGGCGACTATCTGCTAACCTTGACTTTTACAAACAGTTCCCTTAGGTTTTGGTTTGCTCTGAGGTGAATCAGAAAGTGCACCTTGTACTGTAAGATATGGTGGTATATGATATACTGCTACTTGTCTTCAAATTCTGTAAAATAAAGGAGCTGTGAAAATGCAATCCAACACCATGAAGAGAACAACACTGGTCTTAAAGTCTTGGTGAAAACTGGATGAAGTCCTGGATGTGTGCTGCAAAATAGATTTCTTCTGATCAAAGAAAGTTAGAAAAGAGGAAGTTTTACCCAGAAACAAATAAAGAAATTCAAGAACATGCATAACTTAATTTAATTGATCTCTGGAGATAATTAATCTATGAATAATAATAATAATTTAATCTAAATACTCTTTATAACAGTCAAGAGTTTGGTCCATCTCGAAATAAGAAAATCCTCAGTAAATTTGTATATAAAGATGAAGGTTACATTTAGGCCATTGCAGAGTATAACTTAGGAAAAGGTCATTAAATTCAGGAAAGGCTTAAAAAAAAGTGTCACTCATCACATTACAAATGTCTCTCCACCAGCTTAACCAGTATGACAGAAGCAGCACCACAACATGCAGCCAGCATCGACCATTTGCAAGAAAACCTGCACAATGCCAGAAAAACCTGATATCTACTGGGACAAAAAACTAAAAAAGTTCACTGTGGACCTACAGCCCATGAAATGTCCACCCTCTAATGATCATTTGAGAAATGTTCATCAAATGTTCATCCATCC
This sequence comes from Pseudochromis fuscus, assembly GCA_900323345.1. NCBI lineage: Eukaryota > Metazoa > Chordata > Actinopteri > Pseudochromidae > Pseudochromis > Pseudochromis fuscus. The sequence goes on from OOFC01016319.1 coordinate 15,303, forward strand.
AAATTTGAGGAATCAGTGAAATTTGTAGTTCCAACAGGAAAACTATTCAATCCTCTGTCCTCTTATCTTCTCTCATCTCAACTGTGAGTGTCTCTGCTATTACCAGAAGAAGCCATGATGTTTGCCTGCTCCTCTGACAGCCAAGCATCACCTCTGGCTGAGGAACATTTAAATCACTAACCTGCATCTGTCTCACACCCTCACTCCTCAGTTTGGCTTATCCATCGTGTGGTTATCCACTGTGTCCATCATGATCCAGCTCATACACCAAAAACTTCAGTTCAAATGCAGCACCTCACCTCACACTGCAACGCACTCAAAACATGGTGCTGACAAGGCCATAATCATCTCACTCCTTATCTTCCTCGCTTTGCAACTGTGGTGTCCTCATCATAGTATTGGTACTTTTGGGGATATCTCATAGTTAATGATAACACAACGTAGTAAATGAACTCTGTGGGTACACATACGTATGAACCCAACCATGGAGAGCAGAGCACAATGGTGTGAAAGAGCCTTGGCACTCTCCTGGCCCCCACACCCCTCACCCACACCTAGCTTTTACAGCAGGACCCCCTCCTCTTCCTCCTATGTCCAGTGTCCAATCTCTTTGCAGACCCATAACATCGCCCCCCTCCTAAAGAGTGGGAGGTCTCATCAAGGGCTGGCACTGAGATATGGTGGTTTGGCTAGAGGTGGCATTTGCCAAGGTCATCCAGCATCTCTGCATGTGCCCCTATCTGTACTGCGTGACAGTATTTCCACATATTGCATGTGAATGTAAGAACTGCACAGAGATGGATCTTCATTTTTTGTGTGTGTATTTCAGTTTGTAATGCAGTATGCAGAGTAGAGGCCATCTTATGAGGCTGCCTGCAATATATGGAAAGGCAAGGCTGGCTGCTGCTGCTGCTGCTGCTGCTGCTGCTGCTGCTGCTGCTTGTTTTTTAATGGGCCAGCAACTGAAGCTGAACCTCAAATCATCATAATGAGAGAGAATGAGGTCCACATATGCAAGGGGGAGGAAAGGAAGGTAGATAAGGAAATCGAGTAGAGAGGGAGCAGGAAGGGGGAGCACAAAGAAACAGAGGGGGGGTGGAGGAAAAAAAAGGGAGAGATAAGGGGAGGGGAAAGGGGGTGAGAAATGAGAGAGAGATTCCTCTGCATCTCTGATTTGCTTGGGTGATATTCATCAGAGCGACAGAGCATAGGGGAGGAATAGATGGAGTCAGGCAGCAACGAGGGAGGAGTGAAAAAAGAGAAAGAAAACAGAAGTATTTTTTGTTTCTATAAGCCATTTGTTTTTATTAGGCTTCCCTGCCTGTCCTTGTAGCTGTTTCCTGCGCTCTCCACTGGCTTGTATTTGTTTATGTTCGGTTACAGGGGCATGCCTATAGTGGTATTTACAAGCATAAAGCAAAGTATTGCAGTCAAGATGTCAAGGTTTTTATTTTTGTTATTTGCCGTGGTTTGACTACAGTTAAGAAAAATGATTCAGAAAGACGAGGCAGTTTGCTTAAAATCCACCAGATTATTAATTTTTTTTTTAAGAACAACACATTTTAAGAATGATTTTTTTTTTCTGTCTACGAAGCCAAACCTGATTACTTATTCCTCCGTGCCATTGACCTTCATTCACAAAGCATTACACATAAATGAATCACACACACCATTGCAGTGGGCGACATGTTCCAGCATAATGATGATCGTGACCACTGTAGTTTAGTCTGAGTCAGTCCTGCATTGTCCTGCCAAATGTATATTAATTTACAGCTGAAAATAGCCTCCATTAAATGCACATTTGCTGGGATAAAATTTACAGCACTTCTTTTAACTTAATGACTCACCTGCTTGCTTAGTCACAAAGTATTGAGATTTGGACTAAAACACAGGGAAGTGCTTGGATACAGAATAATTTCTTTAATGTAAAACAGGAAATAGGGTTGAATGAGGGTTTTTGGTGGATTGGA
>OOFC01016320.1:0-25496 GCA_900323345.1 Pseudochromis fuscus
AAAAAAACAACTTAAAGAAGCAATGATTTCACATCTTCAATACTATTAAAACAAAAACTGGAACAAAATCAAGGCTTTAATGAAGCCCCACAAAGCAACATTAGGATTTGTGACATTGGACAATATAAATAAAACTGGTATAATAACTTTATTTGTAGTAATAAAGCAGTATATTTTGAAAAATTGATTACATTCTGGTGAAAATTACACTAATATTTCAGGGTTACATAGTTTTTCTATTAAAGTGAGGAAGTTTCTTAAACTGGCAGGTATTTCGTTCAGGGAATTAGACAAAAACAGAATAATTTCATCCATAAAAGTTTCATTTTCAGATTATTAACATGTAGATTTACTATATTATGATACAGATAGAACTACAAAACAGAATATTTTGTGATACTGTATTTTATCCACGTCGCTCACACTCACTAGCTGCCAGTTAAATTATTATAGCAGCATTACAGGAAGGTTAAAACAATCTGTTTTAAAAACACTCTAGTCTGGATACATGTTAGCAAGAGCATTCACTCCACTATTTGTAACAATATCACATCACCCTGTGACACTCTCACAAGTAATTAACTCAGAGGCAAAAAGGTGAAAAGCAGCCACAGCTTCCTCTCAGGGATTTTCTAATTAGGGCCACGTATTTATTATTTTTGTACTGAGCTCCAACCTCAAATAGCTACTGGCAAGTTTAACATCACATCACAATTATTTATTGAAGAATTACTGTCAAAGCCCCGATTTACTTTAGCCAAACACACACGGACAGCAGCACAGCAGCGGTAAACAGAAAATGAAAAGTCGGGGTGTGACCATTGGGGAAATCACGTCGAAAACAAGCCGATAATGTTTGCAGTGCAGGTGTGGAGGAGAAACCTGAGCGCTCTGCCTCCAAATCAGGCTGAGAATATGTATGAGAGGAGACGAGGAGCAACACAGAAAACGAATTTCGAGATCAAGATTAAGGATCAAATTCATACACTGCAAGTTTTAACTAGAGACGTTGTGTGTCACATGATCCTGACACTGCTCCAGAGGCCTTTTCACCGAGCCAAGAAAACAGTCCAAGAGAAACAGTGGTGAAGATGAAAAAAGCAGCAGTTTTAGTCTCAGAGGGCGAGGTTGTGCCTTTCGGTGAATAACCACATCATTTTATTTAGAGCTGATGTCAGGACTGGTGGTTAAACAGGGAGGGGCGGCCTTTATGGTTACACTGTGTGCTTCCATGATGTGTATATATACACATGTGAGTGTATGCGTGTGTGTGTGTGTGTGTGGGTGCATTTAACCAGCACATGTGTTGGGGGATGTGGCAGATGTTGCAGGGGCAAGGATTAGTGTGTGTGTCTTTAAGTGTGTGCGTTAAAAATATCTTTGCCACAGCGGGAAGCCACAGTGGCCAATTACAGTGCAGCATCTGGGCTAGCACACATTTATTAGTGTGTGTACAGAGGAGATGGGGAGGTTCAGGCGGAGTTCAGGTTATTCACATCTTAGCATGTAGAGTTTCAGTAAATGGTGCGGCGTGCGCGTAACAATGGCGTGGCTTCGTGTCACAGCAGCAGAATCTAAACACACACCGCGGAGAAGGGCGACGTAGCTGGGGAAGAATTAGAGGGAGAGAGATGGGTAGACACAGTAAAACGATGGAGACAATAGTGAGAGTGGAAGAGGCTGTGTAAGGAAGGGAGGGCAGGGGAGAGAAAACTAAATAAAAGCTCCATCATTTCCAGCAGCGATGTGATCCATCCCTCTCGTTTTCTCCACACTCTCAGAAAAAAAAGCTACAGACACAAAGTACAACCCCAGCAACAAAAGGTACACCTCTGCACATTTTTAGTCTATTGCATAATTCCCTCTGGAGTCAGTGGAAAGCTAATTCTGTTCATTTTTATTTTTCCCATTTTCAATTAAATCACTCTGAGATTATGATTGCTTGGCAGAACTGCTGTGGATGATGAGCCACCACTGCGAGGCCAGGTTCACTTTAATTTCATTCAAATGAACTGAATAAACAGGGGGAGGGAAACACTGCAGCACAGGTGAAGTTTCTGCCAAGATGCTGCAACAAATGTATTTTTTCTTTCAAAAGAATCAAATCATTTTTTCTGTTTTGTTATTTCCCATAGTCTAATTATTTTAGATTTATTTATCTTCCTAGCAGGATCGCATTAAGCTAAAGAGGAGTTAAGCTTAATTAATAAATCTATGATTGACAATATCATGGATAGTCCCTTTACATCTCCATTATTGTCATCACTGCTAATTAAATTATGTAAAAGCGCACATAAGAGCAAGGTGATAAGAATGTGTGCACAATCATACACAGAAAAATCCTACAAAAGCAGGGAAATAACCATTAATCACCTGTGTGCTTCGCAGCCTTTGTGGTATTTCAGGGAATTAAAGAATAAAACCCAGTTTTAATTGAGCCACTGAGACAATTGAATGAGCTTCATTTTAATTACTTTAGAGAATCTCAGATAGAGGCTACTACAGGAGGCACCGGGTTATTGATGAGCACGCTCATTATGAGTGTAGCTATGCAATATCACGCTGGATGCCTATCAGATAGTCAGTGATATGATTTATCCAGATCATGCTGCTACATCACTGGTACATTGTTCTCTAAGTTTTTTAATAAAATAAAGAAAAAATCCATCTCTCTCAAAAATCCCATTCATGCAGCCACTTCTTAATACCAGTTTATTGTAGTGGGTGGCTGAGCACACAGGAAGTGATTTATGACAAATTGCTCCCTCAACATGTTGTTATGAATGGTAGTTTGGGACAAATAAGGGCACAGTGAAGAGTCACAGGTGCAGCTGGAGGAAAATGAGAAAAGGAGGGAGCAGTTGAAGTTGGAGAGGTATTCATGGAGTATAAAAGCTCTCAAATAATTTCAGAGCAACTGCAATTCACCATGTCATCAATCATAGTTTTCTCATGTGTGTGGTAAAGGACAGAGTCCACTCTAATGTGAGTCCACTGACGGTGGCTTTCATTATTCATATAGCGAGCAGAGACACTGTGCTGGCAGCACATTTTGTAAAGTCCACCTCAGCTATAAAACTTGGTTTATGAGTGTTGTATAAGATGAGACAACGTGAGACTATAACTGGATTTTATTATACAACCATAACAAATGTCATGATTTCTCACCTTTCATTGTGCAGAATAAAAACTCATCCAGGTATTTATTTCAGATATATTGTAAACAGAAATAATAGGTACAGCTATAAAAATGAAATCAATTATAAAAACTTCTCAATACTCCCCACCTTCAATCTGTCAAGAAATAATTAAGACTGCACTCTGACATTAGTAAATGACATTAAGATTGTATTTCCATTTTTAATTAATAGACTGAAAGTAAAATGACCCGAGTCCTGCTGTGATAATTAGCTTTCAGACAGCTCATATAGAAAATCTATTGGTCTTGAAGAAAGACTAATGTCTCTGGGTGCAGACAGCTGTCAATCCCACACACATTAATGCTTTGCTTGGCCATTAGCATTGTTACTGTATTGACTGCCTGTAGTCACAGACTAGCTCATGCAAGACAAGAGAAGCTGGACTATTGCTTCAGTAAATGTAGAGAGAGAGAGAGAGAGAGAGAGAGAGAGTAATGCAGGGTATAGATTGCTGCAGTGGATATATTGCTGTTCAGAGCAGAATGTGCCCAGCAGGACAAAATGAGTCTATCAAGTAGCACAAGATAAAGCATGTAAAATATCTAGTCAGATAATGCATGGTGCAGAATATTGACTGCAGCTGAACACCACAAAGAATCTTAATGTGAAGGTTATTGGTCTATTTGTTTGCATCTTTTGTTTGGGAGGGAGAGGTTGTGATCCAACCCACTGAGTCCCTCTTTTTTAAGTTTACCTCAGGAATCTTGTTGATGTCATAATATTTCTACAGTGATTAATAATCACCTGTTTTTTTGTTGTTGTTTTTGCAATTTCCACCCACTCAGAGTGAGACTGGAGTTACCTCCTGAGGACACAGCTGTCAATCTGTTAATCTGTAGTGTGTATGCTTTTTTATTACATTTATTCTCTAATCTCATCTGAGGAAATAGACCCTCAGCACAGGTGTGCACTGTTGGACTTTATAATTTAATGGTCAAAGTGGCATCAGACATTCAGTTGTCAAAGTTTCTTCTCAAATGTAGGGAGACCTAAGACACATGCCTCTGTGGAGAGTAAACATTACACTGATGGATTACTATTACTTTGTCCATACAACAACAACAACAACAACTGGAGAATAAATCAGTGAAAACAACAGTTTACACACCTCCCATGCAGACGATTAACTCACCCAGCGAATCACATCGAGCCTCAACCTTGTGTCTTTTGTCCCTGTCCTCTGCTGTTGTCTCTGAAGTGCGCTTTACTCTCTGTCCATGTGTAACTACTGCCCCCTCGTGGTCAAAGCCAGTCACTGATTCCACTGCACTGCAGTAGGAGAACACAGGGATTTATTTACAATAATAAAAAACATCGTTGTTAAAGTTCACAATTTACTTAAATAACCAACAAGGTGAAGAAGAAAAACCTAAACAAACAATCTCCAAACTGAACTTAGATAATTGAGAGGGACATTATAGGGGGACAAAATAATTCAAACCAAAGGGGGAAGATTGAATAAGTTTAAACTTTTTCCTACTCTTTCTCCTGCATGCACTACAGAAAGATTCTCAATATCCTTCATTTTTCTAATTTATTTTTTTTGTGTGTTTTCTCTTGTTGCTAATTGTGTTGTTTTACTTTTGACTTTTGTTACTTTTTTCATTCTCTGACTGCTCGCATGCTCGAAATAAAGAGATTAAATAAAATGTAATCCTTAAAAACCCTCCACCCAAAACCTGTTCTGCTTGTTGCTCAGTCACTTGATTGTTTGAGTTTTTATTAATCTGACAGAGATGGAAAGTTTCTCTGTGTTCATTAAAGTGTGTACAAGTGACTAGTTTCGAGCTAACTGTGGTCTAACTTTCAGCTTCCAGAGGTGTGTTTGGACTTTCAGTACATGAAAAACATCTTTGAATTGATTTTTATCCAAATAGCTAATTGCTACAGAGTCCTCTAGTGGAAACACAGACAAAAAAGAGCATATTTTATGTTTTCATGCTTAAATTTGTGAAAGTATCAGTGTGCTGTTGGGATTATTTTTGCTAGTGTGAAAGATTTAATAAATTGTGCTGTTACAATTACTTACTGACTTTGTTTTTAATGCAATGAATGTAAATGTTGGCAACTTTATAAAAAAGTATCAATAGTGCTATGCTAACATAATATGTTTGTTTTTAGGTCACTCAGCATTTATAGCTACATACATCAACAGCATAGTAAATAAATTCCTGAAAGCAAATGCAAAGTACGATCACCAAAAAGCAGCAAATACGTATGATAAAGATTCACAGTACTTTCAGTGACAACCTCTCTTTTACATGAAACTTACTAATAAACACAGTTTCAAACAAACATGCTGACATCATCCCACCATTATGAGTTTAATGAACTTAATAGTGACAGTTCTAACTGTAGCTTGTATATGGACCATGAGACTCATATATCAGTTTTAATGCAGCTATTTTAGGCTAGTTTATCAGTGCTATACAGGTGATCTGGGATCTCTGTTCATAGTTCAACATCATGCAAACCAGCGTTGTATCAGTTTGCTGCTATATATAAATCTGCTGCTCAGACCCATCCCTCTCCAACTATATGAATGAATAATTAAATACAGAAGAAATAAATGAAAGACAGTAGCATAGCTTTCAGTAATGATCTTACAGATTTTAGATTGCAAGGTCTTTTACTGAAACCAATTCATCTGCAGAAGTATTAAACCATGAAGTGTTTTCAAGGATGCATACATTATCAGAGCAATCGACCCTTTCTGGTATAATTTCTAATGGGAACATATTTGCATTAACCTTAGTACCACAGGCCATTTGCTTGGTATGTTTTCCTAGTCTTGCTATCCTTTTTTAGCAGCTCTCTATCAGCTCAACTTGCCTCAAATACCTTTGTGGCAGCTGTCATTTCCATTTTGTTCCTAGTTAATATCATCTCTGTGTGTAGATTATTTTCCCACAGCATTTATTACTGGACCACGCAATAAAATTATAACAAAAATCTGTCTATCTTATTCAGTACCCGTGTAAATCTTTTGAAAATGCAACAGAGGAAAGAACAAAAGCTGCTTGTGTGATTCTGTGATTATGAAATGAGAGAAAATGATGCGGACACAGCTCCTATGTTTGTTTCATGGATGTGTGTCCTTGCTGGAGTCTGGGACAGGAACACGACTTCCTCTGTTACAGCGACAGCCTCAGTGAAACTCAAACACTCTCTGTGCCTCAGTGCACCATGGACACACCTGCTGTGGCGTCGGCCCACAGGAATCCCTCGGTACCAGGGCACAACATGTCGACCTCCACTTTGGCTTTCGACCAGCATTTCACCACCACGGCCAAAGGAATACTCCTCATGGGTGAGATAGTAAGTGTCACTTTTGAGTTTAAGATGTTTGAATCTGTGTCATTATGAAGATGCAGCAGTTTTCAAATTAAGAGGATGAATAAGAAGCTAAGATCAGAACAACTGGTTGTAGATTCATGATTTTTTTGTTTGCTGGAAACAATAGAGATGAAAATGTACACACATGGTTAGAAATGTGGATCATTTCATGCACATATAGAGATATAGATTCTTTAAGTACTGCATTATTTTTTTAATATTGTGAATTGTAAAGAACATTAACAAACTAAATTTGTAAAATAGATTTCTGAGGTATTCGTATTCTGTGTTGAACAGAGTCAAAAAGAAAAACTAAGAACTATGTTTCTATGAAAGTAGGAAGTTAACCAAAAACACCAAGCAAATCATCTCTTCCTCTTTTCTCTCCCTCATTGTTTCTCTTCCTTTCCAAATCAGCTCAAGGAAAAAAGTCAGGATAGCTTTTCTGTAAATACAGTCTGGCTGGCTGCCATGCAGAAGACAGGCCACAGTAGTAAGAAGTAATCTGGTTTAAAACAACTGCAACAAGTTTTAAAAAGTAGACTGTTCAGAATTGATGTTACAAAGTGGGAGATCATAGCATATATCTGCATAATTACATTAAATATATTGAATTCTGATAAAATTACAGCATGAAAATGGTGTATTTAATGGTAAATGACTCAGGTCTAACTCACAGACTAACAGACGTGTTTCACACCAGAAAACAATTTCTTCCTGTGATATGAAACATCCAGCAGGAATCTTTTGTTGAGAAAAGGGAAGGGTGGGGTTTGGAGGAAAAGAGATTTAGTTAGTCACACTTTAATTCAGCTGCCACGGAGCAATTTGGTTGTATGGTATCTGGACTCATGGACATATGAAATAAACTCAAAAAGTCAGATTAAACACAACATTTTATTCATAGACTGTATGTAGAATGAATGAAGCAAGTGTGACATCACCCGCTGGTTTGAGGAGCTGTGTGTTGAAGTCAGGACTTTGGCATTTGAACGTCGCCATGTTGGTTGGTTGAAGCCAGAAATTGACCATATTTGGATATGAAGGGAGGAGTGAGGACCCTTGAATCTGAGGGCACCGTCCAATGTGACAGACACAATGATAACTTTAACACCGGTTGCATTGGCATTGGTCACATTGGTCACACTGGTCATGATTTGAAGACCAATATCTACCTAATACTATTTTTTTTTCCAGATGGACGACCGGATCACGAATCAGAAGAGTTAACTTTAGTATAGAAAGATTTTATTGTCATTACGACATTGTATATGACAAAATTGGAATGATTGATAATAATGATTTTTGAATTGAAGTCAATTGGAGCCAGATTTTTTTGCAGCAGCATCAGGGACTTCTATGCACAGTCTATGATTTCATTGTTTGGTTGCTACACTTTATCCCATATCTGTCTCCCTCTCATGACCCTGAGAGATTTGAAACTAGATGTGTATTTATTCGGTCAGTGTTTCAGTTGCTGCGCTCCTCTCCTCCAGGTGTGTGGCATGTTGGTGTGGATCCTGATTGGAGGCACAGATTATTTTCATCTGTCTGCTCTCTGCTGGGTGATGTTTGTGGCCATCTTGTTCTGGATCCTGACAGTGTGCCTGTTTATAATTTACCTCACTGCAGCCCACAGCAGGATACCACAGGTCCCCTGGAACACACTGGTAACACACACACACACACACACACACACACACACACTGTCCCTGACTTTGTGTTTTAGGAGTTTGAACTGAATCTCCTCACTGCTTTGTCCTTGTTTAATCTGTGATTCGCTGTTCATGTCATTGTCTCTTCCAGTCGCTGTGTTTCAACTGTAGTGCTGCTGCTTTGTATCTGGTCACAGCAGTAGTCGACGCTCTCTCTGTCAACCAGGACATTAGGGGGCGACATAACTACAACTGTTGGGCAGCATCAGCAGTAAGAGCTCTCTGGTCATGTGAACTGTTTCAGGGAAATTTGATGCACATTATAACCAAAAAATGTATATTTATTACTATTGTTGTGTCTTTGAAGGAGTATGTTGTCATATGTTGTTATTATGTTATGTTAGTAGTGCTTTTTTATGAATCTGACCTGATTTTCTGTTTCTCTGTCTGCTAACAGTAATAGTAATAATAATAATAATTTGTATTGCATTAGTGTTTTTTAGCAGAACTATATTGCTAAAGCAGGAAGTTGCTTTTTTGAAACAACACCTTAATCCCTCACTTACATAAACAGATAACATGTGAAACTAAATTTCTTGTTCTACAACTTGTACAGCATGTCCACAAACACACGTGAAGAAAAGCTTGATGTCCTTGTAACACAAAGTTGTTTTATTGGTGGTTAGGTAAATACACAGCTGTGACTCTGGGTTATTCTGGTTTAAATACATGATTCCCAGCAGTGTCAGTTACAGAGGAAGATACTCTGTGTATACTATACTGTAAATACATGCAGTGTGTTTGGACACACAAACTCCAAAATCGCTTTGACGTGATAGGTGAATTTTTCAGTTTGAAGTAGGATAAGTAAGATATTCAACTTTAACATTGTCTCATTGTTTCCTCCTATTTTCCACTGTCATTTTCCCTCATTTCTTCCTCTTTCTTTCCTCTCAGTTCTTTGCTTTTCTGACCACACTGTTCTATACAGGAAGCAGTTACCTGAGCTACCGCATCTGGAAAGCTACAGAGGAGGAGCAGTAGTCCTTTGGTTCAATAATTACAACATTGTTCAGCCTTCGTTGCTGTCATATTTTGAGCAGCAGGTAGAGGCAGAGGGGGCGCTTTGTGTCGACAACCTTTTATCGACACAAAGTTCAGTTCACTTAAAAAAAAATGACTAAAAAGGAAAAACCTTTGACAGAGCAGTTTTCAGCGTGTTTGCTGTTGTATGTTTAACCTAACATGTAGTGTACAGTGGTGTCACACACACATAAAGTGTAGCCAGTGGTCTACACTCATAGGCTGTATAGAGAAGACAAATATGGCACATTTTTACACTGGTACCTATTCACTTTGCTTCGCTTCGGTTTTGGCGCATTACACTGGCAAAAAAGTACCTGGATCTTGGTACCTGGTACAACTTTTCATACCTCCTCTCCTGTGGTTCCAAAGAAAAGTACCCGGTCAGGTCGGAGCAGGTACTAAAATGTTATTGGTCAGAATCGTCACTGCATCGTTGCGTCATCACTGTGCGGCACGAGATCTGTCCCCGCAAACACGCCATTTTTAAATCTTTGGCAAACCGTGCAGACGTGTTTGAAATAACAACAAGAAGAGAAATGTCATCTTTTAGAAATCCTGCCCCATGGACTCAGGACGAGGTGCAAACCTTTCTGTCATTAGTCATTGATGAGAAAATCCAGCAGGAGCTGGCCGGCGCGGTCAGAAACAAAAGAATCGCATAAAAGATGACGTCACGAATGACGGCCAGCTACACGGAGGAAGGACTATCCTCGGCAATAACCGAGGGGGGGCCGATGCCGAGTGGTCCGAGGCGAAGCAAATCGAGTAGGTACCGGTGTAAATGCGTTATAGTTTTTATAGAAATGAGGCTAAAAAATGAGGCCAACACAAGTGCAAAAAAGTGCAATACTCCTTACAGCCACTAGATACTGGCTCCACAAAACTCATTTCACCTCCTCACTTCACCCTTCATGTCCAAATATGGTCACTTGTGGCTCCAAACAATATTGTAACGTTCAAACGCAATTCAAACTAAGGATTGATGTCACCTTAGCTTTGTCCATTTCTATATACAGTCTCTGTCTACCCATGTGCACTCTGTGACCTTAAGCACATTTTGTTTCTAAAGTGTCAAGTGAAAAGTAAAGGACACATAACATCAAAAAAGGGAAGATATTCACATTTATTTCCAATGGCTTTCTGTCTATTAAGCCCATTTATTTTATGTTGTTGTTATATGAATTTTGCACAATTTCACAGTCTCATAAAGAACAAGTCAAAACTTTCACAAGCCATGTGAGTAATGTGCATACCCAAACATTGTTTAGCATTCCTCAAAACACACATGAATTTGATTGAAGTGCAATACATCACTTTGTTTTCTTCACTGCTACAGATGTATAAAATACTTTTAACTCACTTTAACGCCTAAAAAGAATTGATTTTAACCCATATGTTTATTTGATGCTTTATCCTGAATTACACAAAGAGTCCCAAACTCAATTTATCTTCAGCTTTTTTTTAATGTTCCACAGGCACAAGAAGTATAACACAAGGCAGCTAATAATTATAGAAATCATTTCTTAAACATACCATATAGGTTGATCATTCACAGCTTGTGATCATTAATTAGTGTTGGATTACATATCACCTTTATCACGTTTATCTTCTTTTTTGTTGTTTTCTTCGATGTAGAGCACTGCCCAGTGAGCTCCCAGCTCAGTAATTCCAGCAGAATTGGTTCGGCCGCTCAGGATTCTCAGCTCTGCATCTTTGTGGCTTGGGTAGAAGTTGAAGGAGTTCTGTAACACACAGTGGTGGACAAAGTACTCAACTTCAGCACTTGAGTCAAAGTACTGATACTCATGGTCAAATTTTACTCAAATACATAAAAAAGTTATTGGTCAAAATGTTACTCAAGTTAAAGTACTAAAGTACTTACCTTTAAAAATACTTACGTATTCAAAAGTACATGCATTTAAAAATACTTAAATATTCGAAAGTACAAAGTAAAAGTACATTTCTAATATCAGTACATTGCTGTATTGTTCTCAGTGCCCGAGTCAATCCCCGACTAACGTCTGCTTCCTGTTAATGTGGTATTTTAAGCTGAAAGGGCTTCGATGAAAAGAAAACTCCTTCCTGCAGAGTGTGCATAATACTTTGTTGGTTGACTGTTTGGTCTTGCTTTTTTGTTTTTAAATTTCCCATCGAGAGGCTACCGTACTGTTTAGCGTTATTATTAATTATTATTATTATTATTATTATTATTACTATTTTTCAAAAAAACATACAACGACAAAACCGTGCTGTTTCCTGTCTTCTCTCTTTATTGTTCGGTTCCACTTCCGGTCACTACCTGCCGATATGCGACGATAACTCTACCTGGACAAACTGCCTGAAACGCATTGCCAGCATAGACTGTATATAAAGTAAGTAACGACACACTTCCTGGGATGTAGTGGAGTCCAGTGTACAATATTAGCCTTTGAAATGTAGCGGAGTGAAAGTCTTAAGATTCCAAAAAAACAAATACTCAAGTAAAGTACAGATACTCAAAAAATGTCCTTAAGTACAGTACTCAAGTAAATCTACTCCGTTACTGTCCACCACTGGTAACACAGAATGAAAAGTTAATACATGAATATTAGTATTGCTACTTATAACACACATAAAAAATAGTAGGTTATACCTGAGTTGGCTGGCCGGCCGTCAGAAACCGTCCTTTGGAGGTCACAAAAATCAGCTGATAGATGTAGTTGCTGGGGTGGTATTTACCAGAGACCTGAAACATGCAAGGCAATATGTGCAAAACAAATATTATATACTTGATGATGTACTAAACACAATGTAATACAAATACAATACACTTCTTATTTGAAAAGTTATTTTACTGGACCTAGAGAGTAAATAAAAGATGTACACAAATGAATACAGTATGTAAACAATGATTTAAAATTTAAATAAAAATGACATTAAGGATTTAAAAGAGAAAAAAACTTTACACTGTATTATTCAAAAACACACTATCAGACTTATTAGATGGGAATATTATCAAACTACTGTTTTAGTATTAAGAAAATCTCTGACCTGAATAATGGCCTCTCCTTCCCACAGTTCCAGCTCTTTTGGTTCTCCAACTTTGCGACCAACTAGAGCAGACCAAATGGGACCATAGCGCAGCTGAATCCTGCAGTGGACAGAGGCCACACACAAAAAACACTCTGTCAAGAAGTGAGTTGAATGATTAGAAAGAAAATAGTATTGGCACACTCCCAATGGAGCTGGATTGTTGAATTAATCACGCAATATAGTAAATGCACTGAAGGTATGAATGATATTAAATGCAATAAAGGAAAATTAGAGTGTGTGGCAAAACCCTGTGGATCACTTGCCAACCTAATTAAATTATTTCCAGTAAATCACCTCTAAAACTGCACTACTTTTTACACTCATCTTAAATATTGTGGTTATATTTAGTCTTAATATACAACATGAAAATCCTTAAACTAACACAAAAACTTAAACAGTTTAAGTGAAAACTGAAACTAATTAGAAATTTGAGGTGGAGAAAAAGAAAAAACAAATGATGATTTCCAAAAATTTCAGACCACCTGCACCTTTTTTGAACCAAAAAAGAGAGAGACTGACCCTGTGATGTAAGAACCAGGGTTCTCCCACACCCTCACTGCCACGATCCTTCCATCACCTTGACTGACAAAGGGAGTGCCGCTGCCCAGTCCAACACCAATAGAGTATGAGTAGTGTGCCAAGTGAGCTGGAAAATTAAAATGATACTATGTGAAAAACAAGAAGAAGACACTGCACATTGACTCAACTTCACTTAACCATTTATACAGAAATATCTCAGTTAAAGCTGTTGTGCAAGTTAAAAATAATAGAATTGATGTACAGTAGGTAAAATAGCTCCTTACGTTCTGCCAGGCAGCTGGCACAGAGTGCGGCAAAGACCAGGAAGATAAACATTGTTGTTTGTGAAGAAATCCAAAGATAACGCTGAAAACAGAAATGATTACAGTTTGATTGATTTCTGCACAAGAAGTAACTCCACAATCTCTACATGACTTTTGTAAAAATAGCATTAACGAATCGGTGCCATCACCACAGCCAATTTTATTATTTTTTTTGTAGTTGATGGTCCACTTTTAATGGTGTTAAGACCCAAATACTAATGTTCAAACTCACCAGAGGTATGAGAACAGATGTCCTGTCCTGAGCGAGCAATGAGCTGACACTGTGACAATGGTAAATATTTATCTACACTTCCCTGTCTCTTGAACATTCCTACTCGACAGCCTCACAACCCAGCAAACAAAAACACACCTGCTTCCACACACCTGCTTGTTGCTCAAGAGTTTACACTTGCATGTCTATTGTAGTTTGCTGTTACTGACATAAACTCATGTAAAGTTTTTCTCTCAACAATCTGTGTCTCAGTTTATATATGACATGAAGAGAGCTAGAAGATGAATAATTTGTTTTACTCACTAAAATAAAGTCACTGCTTGATCTCAGAAAAAAATATCTATTAAAAATCCCTTTAATAGTTGTTCAAGGGCTGTGGATCATTTTACCTGAGAGTCACAATAAACAATAACCAATGAGAAAATAATACCAGAAACAACACAAGTTAACACTGACATTGCTAATTTGATTCTGAGAAATATTTATCCTTCTTTCCATATGTCCTGTATCTCTCCATGCACGATAACCCTTTCAACCAGAAGCTGGAAAATGTCTATAATGTCTCTAAGGAGGTGATTCTTGAAAAGAATAAGGTGGAAAATAAGTTTTTGAACTTTGTAAACTATCTTGAATTTGATCATATGAGTAAATTTAAAGAATATATTAATCTTGACATGAGACTGTTTTGCCAATTGAATTTTAAATATCTCCAAAGATTTTTATCGATGCCACTGCTTTTTATGCAATACTAAATTAAATTGTGTCTTAATGAAGTTGCATTAATGCTTATTGAAGTTAATTTAAGAGATTAATGCACCCTCCACCTGACATAGCTATTTTACTAATGTATGAATGAGTTGCTGGAATGAGACATGACCTGAAAGCAATATGTCAACCTTGACACACACCGGGAAACAACATGAGATAAATGTTTTGTTTCAACTGGTCCTACTGGAAAAACCATTCTTAAAGCCTGCATCTCTGATGTCATGCTTCTTGGAATAGCATGAAGAAATACTCCTGGCACCAAAACTTCCTGCTTTTAGGCTGTGTGGTGAATGTGTTCATGAGAAATACATAGAGAGGCATACAGTCTATAGAGAGGATGACATAATACAACATAACAAATGTGACCACAAAGTGAAAAGCTTCCTTGTAGCAAATTGCAATGAATGAAGTGCACAGAGAGGTCAATCACAGTAATACTATTTGTGCAAACATTGAATGTGGTGCCACCCAAAGAGGGATCTTACTCATCTAATTTGTTTTTATCAATATGTATTTTCTGTGATTTTTCTGTTGCTTAATAAAGATATAAATAAAGATAAAGGTTAAGGTAAGGTTAATATAATAAAAATAGAACAATTGTTAATTAAGCAGGAAACGGCAGGAGGAAAAACGAAAAATATCCGTGGCTGGGAACATATGAAACATGAGAGGATGCTGCATTTCTGTTGGATGTCATAACTAAAGCTAAGGTGGAACAATGGCACTGCTGTCAGAGCTGTAACAAAGTAAGACTTACCAAGTGAATGCCTCTCTCAAACATTACAAGGCTAAAACTGAAGGTGTGCGGTTGAGAGAGCTACAGAAAATAATTTGAGCAGCACAGAAATATACTTTAGTGCAGTTTTAATGGTGACTAACAATAAGTTATTGTATCAAGTCTATATGATTATGATTAGATCATCCAACTCAAATATTTCAGATCCTACCCCTCACCTACTTTCTACCACTTGGCATCTCTTTCCACTGCTTCGTAGATAACACCCAGCTCTACCTATCCAGTAAACCAAATTCTGCACTTCCTCACCACCTGCCTGTCTGAAATTCTAGTTCACCTCAAATTTCTTACAATTATACAATAAAACATAAATTCTCTTCAAAATCCATATTATCCAAAGTTGACAGTTTTCCTCTCACAATCCACAGCTCCTCAGATTTCACCTCCCCTCAGGTTAAGAGTCTGGGTGTCATCCTCAGTAACTCACTATCATCTCAATCCCACTTCAGTTCTGTTACCTGGTCTGCATATTTCCATCAGCACAACATTAACCATCTTTGCCTCTCCCTCACCCCTCACTGCGCCCTCCACCTGTCTCAGCACCATGGGGAGCAGAGCTTTCCGCCGCTCTTCTCCCAAACTCTGGCACTTCCTCCCACCTGACATCTGAAACACTGAGTGTCTTCCTGTTTTCAAATCTAGACTCAAAACTCACCTGTTGCAGTTCATCTCTGTGATCGCACTGCTCCACTTCTTATTCTGTGCAGCTTTTAACTGTTTTATTGTGTTTGTAATATTTTCATTAAGTGATCGTGTCTAGAAATGCACTTATAAATAAATTTATTATGATTATGATGATGATGATGATGATTATCATGGTATATAACTGGTTATTGTCATGTAGACTGACTGTCATGTTTTTTTTATGTGACATAGTGACGTTGTGTGGGCCTATTCATCTATAGTTTAATTAAACCAAAGTCTTGGCCATAGAGTGTAAAAAATGGACGACTGTGGTGTACACTGTTGTTTTGTGGACTCGCATTTTGAAGCCAGAAGTTTGTCATTGAATGAGGCCATGTTGGGTTTTCTGAGACAGAAGTGACCATATACGGATATGATGGGAGTAGTGAAGAGGTGGGTCTGACTCCTTCAAATCAAGGACACTGACCAATGTGAATGAGCCTCCAAACCACCTGTGAATTTACACTTTTGCACATGGACCACAGAGTTGAACTTTGGTTTAGTATTATGCTACATTACAAGTATCTAAAACCTGATTTTCTTAGCGAACAGCCTGCAAAGTGTGAAAACGTATTTTCCTGCAAACCCTGGAAGGACTCAGCAGAGAAAGTACAGAGATCATAACCAGAAATATTAAAGCACTGACTCACATACTAGTGACTGCATTTCTTTATTGATGTGTAAAACAAAACAAACCTCCACCCACTGTGCTGTCGTTGTTGTTAACACACCCAAAGTTTTATATATTTTGTGGTATCTTCTCATTAACATCTGTCACCAAGTATTCCTCAGTAACATTAAGACCATGAACATCGCAATACAGTATGTGCATTGGTTTTGTAATTGGTACAGTAATTGGTAACAAGTATTATATATTATTATTGTTGTTAATTGTTGTGTAATGAATGGATTTGTAATTATAGTTTGTTGAAGTATTTTAACCATGTCTGTTGTAAGGAGGTCTAATAAGGTGGATATGGTCACTGGATGCAGGCAGATAAAAAGATAAAGGCTAAAGGAACATTACTGACACATTATGTTTAAACTGAGGAAACTTTCAGGAAAGTTACAAACAGATCCAAATATATAAACTTCCTGCCCTGAGTACATTGTGTTGAGGTATGTGCTACTGAGTGACTAATTATAGGATTAGACATGTTATAGGATTATGTCATCATGAGAAAAGGGGCGGGGCTTTGTGCTACAGAGCAACATCAAAGAACACAATGATGTAATGATGCCTCCAAATGCTATTTTATTTGTGACTGTTACTCACAAGGACACATGCTTTCATGCATCTATTGAAAAACAGATGTACAATGTTCGATAAAAAATAAAATGTGTTGTATGTACACATGTAATGGTGCTGTAATGTTTGACTTTAATGTTTTTATAATAAACATAATTTTTTAGGTTGGGCGTTTGGTGCCTGAAGTGACCATATTTGGATACAAAGGGAGGATGAACCGGAGGACACTGTCCAGTATGTATGAGGCTGGTCTGGTCCAGTATGTATGAGGTCTGGTCTCATTGGAGAATTAGAGGACTAACAAGAGGTGACTTTCGTTAATGACATGAGAGTGATTTGTGGGGAAAAAAATGTGTTTCATGACTGTAAACTGGAGCCAGAGTTTTGTTGGAGCCAACATCTAGTGGCCAACAGGAGTATTGCACTTTTTTGCTTTGTCAATTTCAACAGTCTATGACAGAGGTGGGCAATCCTGGTCCTCGACGGCCACTATCCTGCATGTTTTAGATGTGTCCCTCTTCCAACACACCTGATTCAAATGATCAAGATCATTATCAGGCTTCTGCAGAGCTTGATGATGAGCTGATCATTAGAAACATCTAAAACATGCAGGATAGTTGCCCTTGAGGACCAGGATTGCCCACCCCTGGTCAATGAATTACACTGATTATATTTTAAGTTATCAATGTGCACACATACCAACCATAGGTCCAAACTCGGCTAAACACAGCTCTTACTGCCGAGCTGAACCAAATAATCAGGCTCACTAAAAAAAGCAGGAACTGAAGCCTAAGGCAGAAAGTCTGATTTTCACAGACAGACCACTTTATGTGAAACAACTTCCATCTTTGAGTCCTGTGATTTAACTTCATTAAATTGTCACAAATTACCGACACAGGATAGAGTCTAATATGTTTTTATTGTATAATATTTAATATAAGAAATGTTGTGATGATAACAATGTTGTCAAACTTGAGTTGTCAGAAATGAATTCCAATTAGATCTTGTTTGTTGCTGTTGCATTCCACATAAATGTCTTATCTGCTTTCATTTCATCAGTGCAGGTTCCTGCAGAGGTGTAGCAATGCAGATTAACAATAACAACACTATTTAATAACTGACAAATACTTCAATGTATTAGTAGTTGTTAATTTATGTATCCAAAGACCCCTGAATCAGTGTCCAATTGAAAGCAAAAAGGTTCAAACAAAGGTTATAAGGAACTAGAGAAGGGATTTCCCAGAAATGTGGGTTTTTACTGTGAGTGGATTCCTGTGAGCGTATCAGTGTCACTAATCAGTGTTTCAAACCAAGGTGAAGACAAGGAAGAGTGGGAGGATGTACAATATACTTTGCAAAAAGAATGATCAACTTGTGTTGCCGTGGTGATATGTTTTTATTTAGATAAATATTTGAAAGGCCCTCTATCATATTTGTGTTCATTACTACAGCAACATACTTTAATAATCATTAAATACAGGATCAAGTTTTATATGTGTAAAATATATAAATAAATATACAGTCATTTACTGACATAACCGAGTAGTACTTTGTTGTAAATTTGCAAGAATACAGTAATGAATTGCACATGTATTATTAGTATTACTACAATAACTTTTAAATGAGAGAAACTGTAAAAAAAACACAAAACAAAAACTCTTTGCTGGAAAAGCTACTGTCAGTGAAATAATGCAAATTTACTGTGAAAAGTTTTACGATGTATACACAACCGGTCAAAAGTTTGGACACACCCTATAAAACCCGTTTTACCAACTTTACAAATATTACCAAACATATGTAAAATACAACTGAGCACATACACTATAGGCCAAAAGTTTGGACACACCTTCTCATTCAATGTTTTTTCTTTATTTTAATGACTATTTACATTGTAGATTTTCACTGAAGGCATTAAAACTATGAATGAACACACGGGGAGTTATGTACTTAACTAAAAAAGGTGAAATAACTGAAAACATGTTTTTAATAAAGTTTTTTTACTCTCTATCTATCTCTCTATCTATCTATCTATCTATCTATCTAAATTTTAGTTTCTTCAAAATAGCCACCGTTTGGTCTGATTACTACTTTGCAAACTCTTTGCATTCTCTCCATGAACTTCAAGAGGTCGTCACCTGAAATGGTTTCCACTTCACAGCTGTGACTTATCAGGGTTAATTAGTGGAATTTCTTGCTTTATCAATGGGGTTGCGACCATCAGTTGTGTTGTGCAGAAGTCAGGTTAAACCCTATTGGACAACTGTTAAAATACATATTATGGCAAGAACCAATCAGCTAACTAAAGAAAAACCAGTGGCCATCATTACTTTACTTTACAATGTAAATAGTCATGAAAATAAAGACAACGCATTGAATGAGAAGGTGTGTCCAAACTTTTGGCCTGTACTGTATAGCAACCAAAAACATCAAGGTGTAGTAGGTAAATAGACCATAACTCTGCCTCTCCTGTGTTTGACAGTGGAAGTGACACAAGTGTTTTCAATCATGTTAAAGTCTGACACATATAGAACCAGAGTTAAACATGTATAACAAGCTGGGTAGATCTCTCTGTCTGTCATTGGAGAATCACTGGTTTTATAGGATGACCCCAAACTTGTGACTGGTAGTGTACATATGGAACCATTTTTACATATTGTTGTTTCTCATCTCTCCACCAGATGGCCTCATTGAGCTTATAAAAACTGCTCATTGATTTATTATTATCAATCTCTTTTTACGCAACATTCAGTTTACCAAAGGCCCTGCATTGTGGTTTGAATCTGGGTTAAACTGTCATAGGATGTAGCCTATTTGTTGCTCTGTTGTTGAAGGTTTGCTACTCATTTCAAATCCACAGTTTAGGAAGTTATTTTATTTCTATCTAAAAATCTGTGGACAAGGCAGAAAAACAGTGAAAATGCAAAAATAAACACATAAAAGAAGAAGAGGGAGGAATGTAAGAGTGCAGTGTAGTTTTGTCTTTAAACAAACCACCAACACTGGTTTCTTTTGACACTGATTCGCAGCAGATCTGTGCTGGTTCACATGATGTCCAGCCCATAAAAAGTAACACGTGGGTGACACCCTATAGACACTCCAGGCATCAGGTGTGGGTGCTGTTCAGAGCAGGCTGCAGGCAAAGGTGGAGACAGAGGTGTGCTGATTCCTGGCACTGTAAATGAGATGAATCATGAAATTTACAAACAGCTTCTTAACACAAATTTGTGAATGTGCTCCTCTATCTATCAACTTACTAACCTGGGCCTGGGCTGTTATCAGTGTCTAATCGTGAGGATAAAACCTCTGCAAGCAAGGTGTTGTTACAGCTGACCATATCCTCTGAAAACATACCACTGAAGACCTTAGTCATTCAGATTCATCCATCATGTTGCATATTTTTCTTTTGGAAAGTCAGTGACCTATGAGTTATTTCCCTCCTCTGATCGAGTTCAGTATTTTGAATCATTCTTGAATAAAGTGAAATGACCTTTGTTTCTATGTGTGTGACAGTTCTTCCAGCAGCCTTTTGATTTGTCACAGTGGAAAAAGTGCAGGTGTTATTAAAACCACAACTGTTCCATTTAGATTTTGCATTAAGCCATGACAGTGTGACAGTGAGCCAACATGCACAACCACACCCCTCATACATGGTGCTAAATGGCATTCAGCCATTATTAATGTGATTAATTACCCCTGTGCTCTTCCTGTCAAAATGGTTATGACAAAAAAGATCTGCTGCCTTTTAGATTTATCTGTTTAAACTTTTTCATTCTTGCTAACCACTTGTTGCAATTAAGAAAAAAAAAAGGAAACAGATTGCAATACTTCCTGAACCACAAAACCTCAGTCAGATCTTATTTCCTCATGAGAATTTCATGCACGAAAATAACTGTTTTTGCATATTGAATTAGGATTTTTTTGTTTAACTACCTCATGCACTAACTTGTATGAAATGGTGTGTTTACGCATGACAATCCCTCTTGACCTTTACAGTTGTGTTGTGACTGCAATTACATTACCAAACTTGTGAATACACACCCAGGGTGAAGCTCAGTTACCCAACAGCCCCTCTCCTCCTCCTCCTCCTCCGCCACAAAGCTGCTTTAATCCCAGTGGGTCTCTGGGTAAGTATGCCCTATTCTTAGCAGTCAGATCAAGTTTCATAACAGAAAAACACACAAAAAACTTCACTCTTATATTCATGGGTTTCAATGACATCACATTAAACCCATCAATATCTGTTCCTGATTTTTATTTGTAAAGACAATGAAGTGCATACATGGTTTGGACAGATATAACATGCTTTACTGTGAAAAGGTGAATGAAATGAAGAGAAACACCAACAGTATCATCTTTTAATAGATTTTAATGATCATACCAAACTCCATGTGCCCATCCAAGCAGCAATTAAATCACTTGGACTTGGAAGATGTTACTTGAAGATGTTTCTCATCTGAGAGACGTCTTCCATAGTTTAAACATGTTTTCTCTTTGATGTTACTTGCAGCAGTAGTGACCACTTCAGTAACTTTTCAGAGAGAATATAACTAATTATCAATATGAGAGCAATATGTGTTGCTTATGATTCATTTCTGACCAATAACCTTCTCTCCACACTGGGCTTCAACACCCTCAACAGTCTCAGTTGTGTTTGTGAGAATATTAATACAATTCAACTTTTTTTTAATATTGGAACATGAAAGTAAATAGTTTTTTCCCCTTTCCTTGCAAAATAATTGGGTTTAATTTAATGTGTTGCTGGACAGTTATGTCACACAATCTGCATTACATATAAGTCTTCATAAGGATGGATACAATTTAAATTAAAAAATACTTGGCTGAGCTGTAGGATATGATCGTATGATATGATTTAAAATTTGCAAAGCAAGCAAACTGCTGCATGGATCAGCACTGATGTGACCACACTGATGAACTGCTGGAAGTATTTCTCGGCTGGTTTTACTACACAACATAATTAACCTCTGATAAGAATTTTTATCTTGAGAACAATTACTGCAGTAATAATACATACAACCGGATCACGTTTAAGGATCACGTTTATGTGCAGAGCAGAACTAGTCCACTGTGCCTGACCTCTGATCTGGTCTGAAACCCTGCTACACACACTGATCGTGAAACACGTGAGATGGTATCAGAACACAACAAACTGGCAGGACACTGAAAACACTTTAACGTCATGGGTGAATTTTTTTTGGACGCCATTTGTTTTTTATAAAGGAGTGAATAAATGAGCAACATCAATTTGTTTATGCAAACTATTACAAAGAGGATGTGGGCCTCCCACTCAACAGGACTTTGTGCTGGGGGCTTAATTTCCAGCGTTTATTCCGCTATGAGTCAGAATCAAAATAGGTCATGGCACTACCTCCATCGTAGAAAACAGAGTCTCACTGCATATTTGTACCTGAGCACCTGCTGCAACAAGAACCTCTGACAAAGAGAATTCTTTACATCAATTCTCTGTAACAATGTCAAATGATGCAACATTATATCACGGGGCCATTTTCTCATTTAAAGACTCGTCTGGTTTTATAGCGATCCATAAAGGACTGCACGGTGACAACGAAATGGAGAGTGAACTACGTGCTGACCTTGATTTTTTTTTTTAATGTGAAGCCCAGCGTGGTCTAAAGTACAGACATTAGTAAGTTAGTGAATGACCTGACAGTCAGGTTGGTTTTGGCAGGACACCAGAGACTGTTCATCAGACATTTTGACAGATATACAAGGTTGAAAAAAACTATAGCAGTTGGTAAATGGATCAATGTGATGAATATCTTTGGTCTGAAAAAGAATGATGAGAGTTTTCTATATTGTTTTTAGTGACCCATAAGAACCTAAGCCCATTTAACAAACCAAAATTATTCCCATAATTTTAACTTTATTATTATTATATGTAGTATGTAGTGGTAGTCTATTTATTCCTTATTGTACTCTACTTGCATGTTTATGTCTATCCTTCATTTATGGTACCTTTTTATTGATTTAGTTTGTTTTTTATACTGAATGTCTGTCTGTAGGAGAACCACTGGACCAGCCCTTAGGGTTTTTTTTTTATTTCTCCTGCACATTTCTTATGTGCTGTATATATATCCTATATATTCTTTATGTCGTATGCTTTTTTTCCCCCTCATACTTGTGCCGTTTTTCCTTTTTCATATGTGCTAATAAACAAATAAATAAATAATTAACACATTTCTGAAAATCTGTAATGTTACATATGTGTTATATATATGTACATATCTATATCTCACCAGGAAGTTTAATACATATCACTTCACAACTTCATGAGTTAAAGTCAAGGATAAAGCTGTATATGAAACTTACCAGAACATTTAAAGGCCTTGTGAGACCTGTGTCACCATGACTTCTTATGGATTAAATATACAGACACATCGAGAAAAACCTGTATACAGATAAAGCAACCGGACTCAAAAATGAGTCCAATGCAGGAATGCAAAAAGTGCACTACTCCTGATGGCCACAAGGTGCTGGCTCCAAAAAACTCTCCAACTGACTTCAATTAAAAAAATGGTCACTTTTAAGCATGAAATTCTCAGTAAATGCATTTTTTCCACAAGTGATTTTGAGGTCACAAGCTAAAGTTACTTATTCTTATTAGTGATCTGGTGGTCCATCCGAAAAAAATTACCTAATTAAGTAGATATTAGGTTTCAGACCCACCTTCTTACTCCTCCCTTCATATCTTCAAGTGGTCTCCACATTCATCAGTCATTGGTGTCTTATTTAAGGAAACTCTATAAACTGATATCGAGCTCTGAAAATAAGCCACACACCACCACTGAACACTTTAGGTACAAAGATTTTAAAGCAGAGTTAACAGATCAGTGAAGTTTCAACAATGCTTTGAGCTAAAAGCTCCTATCAGCTCGGGAACATCCATTTTTCTGATTATATTATTTTTGAAAACATTCTCATTGACGACAGTTGCATACGTTAGAGATGACAGCACATTTCCTTGCATGTTAATCTTTGCTTTTATCTTGTACCCACAAAGAGTTCTCATGAAGCAAGGCCCCAGTTGCAGAGGAAGTCTCTGAGCCCAACCACTCGTTTGCAGACTTTCTCCTCTGTGCCCAACTATGCGCTCTGGTCTATATGTGGGTCAGTAAAACCCTGCTTTTTCAGAGACTTCACTGATTAACCCTGACTGACACAGTAGAACCAGAGCAATTACACTGTCATCAGCTTTAAATCCATCTTTTACCACCTGTTGCCACACTCATTACATCAGACTGTCACTAAATGACATTTAAAGTTAAATATCTGTTAGTTAAAAACGCTGTGTAAGCAGATTATCACCAGACAGACAGGAGAGGCTGTAAATGAGTGAGAGAGAAGGAGCAGAGAGCAAGATATGAACGGAGAGAAAGAATTTTGATGCCGTCGTCATGTAAGTTTACAACCCCTACCTATAATATGTGCTGTAAGCTAACACTTTGTATTGCCACTTTATTTTCTGTCCTACGACAGAAACACACACTACCCACACAGGTTGCTGTCCCTGATCCAGTACAAACCAGTTTTTGTGAACTTTGAGATTTGTTGCAGCACGCAGCCAAAAACGAACAAAGGCATAATTGCATTAACCAGGTTTGGTGCTTGAAAACTTCACACCAAGCAGCCGCTGGGAAAAAAACTCTTTGACTGAAACAAAATGAGGTGGACAAAACAACTGAAACACCAATCTACACAGAATTCAGATACCACGCAAGTTAGTGTAAATCTTAGATCCAGGAAAGCTTAAAACCTCCCAAATACTGTATTTTATTTAAACTTTCCTTTTAACACTTAAAGCCAATAGTAGTTTGATCATAGACTGTATATAGAAACTCACAAAACAACCAGGTCTCGAAAATGAGGCCAATGTGGCCTCAAAAACGTGCAAAAAAGTGCAATATTCCCAGTGGCCATGATATGCTGGCTCCAGAAATCTCTGGCTCCAATTAGTTTCAATTCAAAAATGATCATTTTCAATCATGAAATACTCAGTCAATCATTTTTTTCCACAAGTCATTCTGATGTCATTAGCTAAAGTCAACTCTTCTTATCAGTGATCTGGTGGTCCATCTGAAAATCATTTCATCATTAAGTAGATATTAGGCTTCAACAACAGGAATATTTAGGGGTGTGGCTAGTTTGATTGACAGGTCTGGTTTCAAGTGATTTACAGGTGATTTAAAGGCTCCTTCACTAGTAACCTCCAGTCTAAAGTCAGCGCTTCAGCTTGATGGACAGGCCTCAACCAAAGTCTCATACACATTAGATCTTCTGGCTTCAAAGTGTGAGTCCACAAACAAACAAGTTACATCACAATACATTAGTCCATTCTATACAGTCTATGAGCTTGATGAAGTTGTGATGTCGAGTATTTTGATTGTGATTTGGTGATATAAATGTAATTGAATTGGACTGAAATGTATATGAAAATATTTGGCTGCAAGACTAAAATATGCATCAATCTCATAAAAAGTTGGCACCCTTTTCCTGGTGCGAGACGATGAGAAAAAATGCAGTCAAAAAAAAATGAATTG
>OOFC01016321.1:0-24064 GCA_900323345.1 Pseudochromis fuscus
TCAGTGATGCATGCAGCATGGTTTGTGGTGCCACCACTGACAAGGACATTTGGACACATCCCTGAGCTCGGCTTCGTCTTATTTTTTCTTTTTCTTTCTCCTTTGTTTACAGTTATTACTTAGAACTAATAGTTTCTGCTTTGTGTACAGAAAGTTTCTGAGTTACATATCCATTGGATCAAAATTTTAAGTATATTTGCTTCTTTTTCTAAAAAAAAAGGAACACTTCTGCAAGAAAAGCTACTTTATTTTGGTAAAGCATACACCTGACCTTTTGAAATGAAATACTCCAGCAGTAGTTAACTGTTATCTGTGTTTTCACTGTTGCTGTAATTTGGTCTCCTTTCATTCGCAGTCCTATAATTGCCTTTCAGTCAGTGTAAGTGTTTATTTAATGACTGGTTTATTTGTGTAGTTACATCGTGATTAAGAGCCACAGTTTAGATTTTACATGACTCTAGACTGATTATTATCTCCATTATCTCCACTCAGTCATGCTGTGTCTGATAATTCTTCATTTCACCTTCATCCTGTTTGGATGTCTTGCAATGTTATTGTAGGAAATAGTGCTGTAATGCATGTCGGGCTGCTGTTGACAGTGTTTTGATGTTTTGGTGGTTGGATGTAGAGACAGAAAAGTTGGATATGTGTGTTATGTACAGCTATTGGTATGGCTTTTACCGCCATGCAGGAACAACGTGATTGTGTCCTAAAAAGAAAGTTAGTTTTTCCAGTACAGTAATAAATCAAGACTACAGAAACCCTTATTCTGTAGTGTACTGAGTCTGTGTGCAAATGTGGACTTTTATGTTGGAATCTCATTCAGTCCTCTCCTACTGGGTCTCTGATGAACAAAGTGTCTCACGCTCAGTGAGAGACAGGTAGAAAGGAGAGAGAAAAATGTGGCGGGCAAGAAAAGAAAAGCCGATTGAGGACAGTGAAGTGGAACGGATGGAGTGTGAGAAGGTGGAAGAAAATGAGCAGTGAATGTATAAAAGCTTAAATGAAAAGAATAAAAAATTCATAAGAATCAGACAGAGGGAGAGAGAAGATAAATTAGAAATATCGGAGTAGAGTAGGGGGACGTTCATTTATCAGGCAGACGGCGGGCCGGGAAAAGAAGGGCAGCGGGAGCATTAGAGATTATTTGAGAAGAAAGTGTGTGGTTATTAATGTGTCAGTTGAGAGGACGAGCACACACACTCTCACGTAATCTGACAGTCGGACGGATGCTACACTCAATTTGTTCAGTCATTCATTATAAGTACAATAATTATTTGTAAACATACTACTTTTTCAATTTGTTTAGCCATTTCTCTAAAGGCTACTTTAGTGATCAATATTTCCCAGACTGATGTGCACATGCATAATTCACATAGAGCATTTGCAACATTCAAGGTCGGCCTGACTTTATTTGTGACCCCTGTATTTCCCTCACTGTCTGCAGTATAAGTTCAGACACAGTGTTTTTGTGCTGCTGACAGAGTGAAGCAGGGCTCAGAGATATGTTTAAACTCTGGACACGATCATAAGAGCCAGACGCTTTGAAGGATTTAGGAACCTTTTGTGTCTGTGTGTGTTTAGGTTTGTGAATGAGTGTGCATATTGTATGTGTGTGTGTTATGTGTGTCGTTCTGTGTCAGAGTCTTTGCCGTCTCTGGTGGGATGGCTTTTTTGCCCCAGATAAGCCAGGTCAAATTCAGTGTGGTAGTGTTTTCTTTCTTCCCTTTGAGAAATCAGATTGAGAAAGGAGACATCGGTTAGACATCGCTAAGAGTGTATGTGTACATTTGTGTGTCTGGGGCTTCTCATTTGGGCTGCAGACATTCAAGTGTTTGACAGCTTCATTCTTTATTCTCAAACTTGAGATGTGCAGCTCCCAGTGTGTGTGTGTGTGTGTGTGTCAGTGTGGTAAGTACGTTTGTACTAAATGATTCAAGATCTACGTGACGCCTCAGCGGGGTTGTGAGGCCAGAAGACCATGCGCACCCATACACAGACCAATGAACACAGACTCCAGAAAGCTTTCAGAGACATACTTCACTAATGTAATCTACTTAAGGTGTCGAGTTGTTATCTCTAACCTTCTTCTATCCTTCATTTGTCCCAAAATGCCCCTTTTTTGTAACACACTCTGTTAGAAAAGTGAACCTAGAATCTACCTCCCTCTCAATTTCCCTCAGGCACTTCACAAATAATGTCTCTTTGTCATTATCTATCATTTCAGCCAATTTATTTCTCATGATCCCTGTTTTTCTGTCTCTTCCTCTACCTCACCCTTTGTTCGTGCAGGACAGTGACATTCAGAAAAAGATTGACCATGAGATTCGGATGCGTGACGGAGCCTGCAAACTGCTGGCCGCCTGCTCCCAAAGAGACCAGGCTTTGGAGGCAGCGAAGAGCCTGCAGACGTGCAGCACTCGCATCATGGCCTACATGTCGGAGCTGCAGAGGATGAAGGAAGCTCAGGTCATGCAGAAGGTCACACGCAGATCGTCGGATGCAGGCCCGATGGACGACAGACTCCCATGTAAAGGAAAAGTGGCCATCTCAGGCAAGTAACAAACACACAGCGTGCATTTCTGAAAGGAAGTTAACTGGAAAAAAAGGCTAAGGGGGGAATTTTCTTCTACATTACTATTGTAAATGCTGTTTGCAAGACACTGAGAAACAATAAAAATCAAGAATATTTGCAACATTTATTTCATGCTATGATCTAATGCGGCGCTGCTCTTTTCAGGCTATGAGAGAGGAGGTTTATTTCTGTTTTTAATGACCAAAGAACACATTGATGTACTGCTCGCTACACTGCAAAGTGATTATTATTATTTTATTATTTAATATTTACTGATACTGCATGTGGTTTTAGACTACAATAAAGGTGAAGAAAGGAGTATTAATGACATGTGAGGCTGGTAGCTTGTGCATTTTGTGGGTGGAGGTTCATGAGGGCACTGCTGCATGTCTGGTGTCCAGCTGGAGAGCATGCTACACACACACACACACACACACACACACAGTAATTAGCCATGGATACTTTTGCCAGTGACTGAAAGCAGTGCGGGCAAGGAGACAGACACATGCATATCAGTTAGACAGTGAGGGTGATTAACATTTTTGTTCCTTAATCCCCTGTCTGTTGTCATTACAGACCTCAGGATCCCTCTCATGTGGAAAGACACAGAGTACTTCAAGAACAAAGGAGGTGAGGATCCACCTGTGTGTGTGTGTGTGTGTGTGTGTGTGTGTGCATGCAGGAATTCATTTATGATTATGATTGATTTACGTGTGTGGGTTTTATTAATGACTCTCAGGGGAAGTAATGTGCAGCTTCACACAGTTGTGAAACAGCTAATTCAAAGATGCTGAATGTGTGTAAAAGCTATTGTGAAGTCACAGGGGTGACATTTCTGGCAACAGCAGTCCAAAAACAGCACCGTTCCTCATCACTCACTTGTTTCATAGTTTTAAAAGAAAAATATATTGACCTAAGAGGCTAAGCTGCACTGTGTAGACAGTAGGACATTTTTTCTGCTCTATGCAGCGTCTATAGCCCTTCCTTACAATCTGTTGCAGATTTAGAATTTATCTCAGTATTTTTAGACATGAGAAGCTCCTGGCAAGACAACCTGACCCACTGTGCAGTCTTTCTGGCTTTGCCTCTTGGCTCTGAGGAGCATAAGCACGCAGGCCCTAAACTGGGTCATTATGAGTAGTGCCGTTAATACTGTAAATGTAAACAAATGTAAATTGTTGTGTATGTAAGGAAATGCACTCCTCTTTTTGTCCTTTGGAGTGTTACTGTGATGGTGATCATATTCATATGTCTTCATGGCATTTCAGAATCCAAAGTGTGCTGAAACTGCAACAATAGTAGATTTTAAATGGTCTGTTTTCTATCCCACCTCCTCTTGATAAAGTCAATGTGGGTTAACCCCTGTGCAGTTATTATAATAGTCTCAGTGCTCAGTCTCTCCCCTGGCAGATTGAATGGAATTAATCTGCATGACCTGTGCATATAAATGAACTCAAGAGACAGGTAGTACACTCTTAACAAAGCTTAATGAGGCTGTTAGTCAAGGTCATTAAGCACACCCAGACATAAACTAAGCCCAGGAGGCAAGGAGGAGTAAAGTATGTTCCTGTTTCACTTGTCCGGTTATGTTTTAGCCAAGTGTTGAGCTCATACTTGGAATATTAAGTTTAATCATTAAGTGTCGATGTTCCATAGACTGGAGAAACACGTAAGTAGGAACAGATCATGTCAGTGAATTTTTATGGAAAGTGGTGAAATGAGCACCTGAATTCAGTTGTGCGGTAGGGGAGAAATATGTAATAGAAATAAGACAGCAGACCATTACAAATCACTATATTTATATTACAACACCAATGCCCAAGGTGCGATTTCTTTACAGCTTATCCACAACAACAAACTATCGCTTGTTGGCACAGACTTACCCATAATCACAGTGAATCATGCCCCACTGTGCTGTATGTTTTACAGTGAAATACACTGCACTGTCTTTGCATTTATTGTTTATTCCTTGGTATAGTTTATTTGCAATGTGCTTAGAAGACGAAGGTTGATGCTACACAGCTTTTTACTGCCTAGTAGAACAAAAAAGGACATTGTGCTTTAGTTTCTATAGCAAAACACCCTGTCAGGGGTTCACAGGTGCACATTTCTTGGCACAGCTGGTTACTGAATTGTAACTAACAACAGTAGAAGTGCGTGTCAGCCAGGTGAAGGAGCTGATTTTCTTTCAAGCTTCATCTGCCCAGGTCATATGTCCTGTCCCGCCTCTGACTTCAACACTTTGACTTCAGTCTTTAGTGTTTTTGGAGCTGAAAATGAGTTTTCAAGTGATGTAACTGAAGGAAATCTGTTAAGATGTCTCATAAATGTAGTGTTTTTTTGTTTTGTTTCTCTCTGTCTCTCTTTGTTCTGACTTTCCACATTGTCCTTTTACAGAGCTTCACCGGTGTGCAGTTTTCTGCCTGCTACAGCTAGGGGGAGAGATCTTTGACACAGACATGGTGATAGTAGACCGGACACTCACCGATATCTGCTTTGACAACACCATTGTATTGTAAGTCATCTGTCAATCCTGTAACCAAATGGTAAAATAATCTTATAAAATTAAAAATAACAGACTCCTGAGTAGTCTCGTACATGTAACATCCTGCATTCAAAGTTCAACTTCACTAGAAGTATATGACTAATCAAAACAAAAATGTATTTACTGGTTAAAAAATACTTTCTTAAAATCAAATAACTAGTTTCAATAGGTGTCAAATAATTAAAGGTGACAATATAACTCCTTATTTCATTTAGAAATGTTGTGGAGTAGAATTATACAGTAGCATCCTTTGGTAGGCCAATAGATGTATTCAGTTACTTTCCAGCACTGCTTTTGAATGACACTAATGGTAATCGGCATCATGTGTGTATCCTTTTACAGTAGCGAAGCCAGCCCGGGTTTTGAGCTGCGTGTCGAGCTGTATAGCTGCTGCTCTGAGGATGAGTACTCTGCGGGGAGCACCCCAAGGAAACTAGCCAGCAAGCTGAGCTCCTCACTCGGGCGATCAGCAGGGAAAAAGCTCCGGGCAGCCATGGAGCCTGGACCATGTAGTCCAGTCAGCAACGGAGGAGCAGCACCACTCCTGCTGCCGGTTCCCTCTGTACCGTAAGTTTAGCTTGAATTGATACTTAACAGGCAGATTGAATAGAAGAACAGCAAACGAAATAACTTTTCATATTATTTCTGATATAGAAAACAAAGGTTGTGTGGAGTTAATTTCTAAGAGATTGTTTACACTTGGTTTAAAGATGTTCCTCGGGGGATCGGTTCACAAGTGGACAAAGCTAAATACAAGTGTAAACAGCCACCAAAACACACTGAGATACTCAAACCACATGCTGAGGTGATCTGGGATGCATGTGATCACATATCTTTTGTAGTGTAAACGCTAATGTGTTCTGAGGTGTCCCCAATAAGGATAGAAAATACAACATCAATGCAAAGATGCTGCTTTTCTTGCATTTGGTCTCCTCCCAAGTTTAAACAGGGCCTAATTGTAAACATGCATACTCAAACACTGACGACGTTTCTGTTTCCTTTCTTGTGTGTCGACAGGGGCCCTAAGTACCACCTCTTAGCTCATACCACCCTGTCGCTGTCACACGTCCAGGACAGCTTTCGCACGCACGACCTCACCATTTCAGGCAACGGTGAGTGGCAGTCTCCATCATGTCTGTGTCGCTCCCATCTTTCTGATGTCCCTGCCAAATCCACCATCTGTCCATTTTTTTTTTTGTCTTTTTGTAACTCACCACTGTCTCACGTACTCACCATGCATTCTGATAATTTGCTTCAGACCAGCATACGTTGCACCTCCTCCTCCTCCTCCTCCTCTCTTCCTCCTTTCCTCTCCGTCCTCCCATGTTCTCTGACAGACAGCCATTGTCAAGGTCACAGTCACAAAGGCTGTGCTGGTAAGGTGACTGCTGTGTAAAGCTGTAATGATGTGGGCTAACAAGGGCCCAGCCCCGCAGACAGACAGGCCCCTAGTGTTTTATTCATTGGCCCTTCAGCCTGCTGTAAAGTTTCATTGCCACACTTCATGACACTCCCTGCAGCTGCCAGTCGTTTACACCAAGCGCCTTGTTTTGTGTGTTAAAAGAGGGCAGCGTGACATGGGAATGAAGTGTGTGTGTGGATGCTTATGTGAATGTGTGAATATTTTTTATTTATTTATGCTGTTTATTTTTACCCATCCCTATCTCTTCCTCTCTGTAGAAGAATGTTCGTACTGGCTGCCGCTCTATGGCAGTATGTGTTGCCGCCTCGCAGCTCAGCCTCACTGTATGACCCAACAGATGATGAGTGGATGTTTGAAAGTAAAGGTAAGCTTCAAAGGTGTTTCAGGGCAGGTGCACATGCAGCACTGATGTGAACTTTCCCCTCAGGGCCTCCATATTTATTGGCTTTTGTCCTGACTTTTTTTTTTATTATCTTTTTTCCCTCCGGTGCGACTCCCCTCCTCTTCTTTCCTATGTTGTCATCTTTCTTTGTGTTTCTTTCATGCCACTTTCCTTTTTTTTTTTTACCTCACAGCAGTGTGGAGGTGACCCTCAGAGTTGGACAAAGGTATACGCCATCCTAAAAGGAACCAGCCTTTTCTGTTACCACCGGCAAGAAGATGTGGAGGCGAACGTGGAGCCAGCTTTCACTATTGGCATCAACAAGGTCAGCACAGGAGTCAGGTTTAAAAAAAGAGAGAGAGAAAACTATCTAAAAAACATTAAAAACCTCTTTCAGGTTGTCCCAGCTTTACTGAACACTGGTTGGGTATTTTGGTAACGCCTAAGGCATCTGTAGAAAAGATGGCAAGAAACTGGGATTGTGGATCACTGCCAATGTGAATCTTGAGCCAACTGGTAGACTATAGGCTATTTTTTTCTCAGTAACTACTCTCAAGGTTCCCTTCAGCAAGGTTTTCAAACTTCAGCTGCAGCTTCTAAGAGGTTAAGAGTAGAAAGCTGTGTTTATTGGCCTTTGAGGTGTGATTATGAAAATCTTGGGCAAGGCTGGACGACTGAAAATATTCAAAGAGGAATTATTCAGTATCTTTTAACATCTGTCTAAACGCGGTAAGACACAGCAATCAGCTCTGTCCAATCAGGAATCATATTTCTCCCATCCCTGCATTTTTCCAGGCACCAAAGTGAAGCACTGTCAGTGAGCCAGTCAGGTTTTCAATCATCTTATTTCCTGTGTCTGTGTCTGAGAGGTGATGCCTGTAGGAGCTTCTCATTCTTTCCAAATTACCTCATTCAGCCTTTCATGTCCTCTGACCCTGAGCACACATCTGACCTAAAGCTAAGTCAGTCAGACCAGATTGATATGATCCTTTGTTAGTGAAACAGGATGGGGAAGCCCAGCGTGACACATGGATGAATGGGACAACACTACCATCTAGTGGTTAGCAACAGACCTAGCAGCATTTGGAGTGCAACAACGAGGTGGGAATTGGGAGTCTGCTCCTTTTTGTCAGATAATTGCTGAAGGGAAATCGTTTGGAAGAGGACTAATTGGTGGCTTTATTAATGAGGGCTTATTTTCAATGGGGACGTACAGTTACAATTGGCGTAATGATCGCTTGTTGCAGTGCATAATTTTGTTCATTCAGGAGTTCTGGCATTCATTCC
The DNA here is from genome assembly GCA_900323345.1 of Pseudochromis fuscus. Taxonomy (NCBI): domain Eukaryota; kingdom Metazoa; phylum Chordata; class Actinopteri; family Pseudochromidae; genus Pseudochromis; species Pseudochromis fuscus. The sequence goes on from OOFC01016321.1 coordinate 8,213, forward strand.
CAACTGCAGTCATTTTGTGACAGACAATTACATCCTTTGTTGCTCATGTGTTTTAGGAGACCAGGATACGTGCGTCGGAGAAAGACCCACACAGTAAAGTTCAGAATATCTGTATCAGTAACCAGTACGGAGGGGAGGAGGTCACACACACCCTGACCACAGACAGCCGGGAGGAGACACATCGCTGGATGGAGGCCTTTTGGCAACATTTTTATGATATGAGTAAGTGTGGGAAGTTTGCATCATATGTACCCACTACATAAAGATAATCACATGTAATCTTCTAAAGTGGTCTAATGGGCCGTCAGGGACATGTAGTGTTATATTCTCTATCTGCTGCTTGGTTTGTTGAAGGTGACAGTTTTTCTCCACTTTTCAGGCCAATGGAAGCAATGCTGTGACGACTTAATGAAAATTGAGCTTCCATCGCCAAGGAAACCGGCTCCTGTCACACCAAAACAAGGCTCTCTTTACCACGAAATGGGTAAGACCTCCTGATTATATCGCTGTGATTATGCAATCAAAAACTCTTTTGTCACTTTTAACCAGGGGAAGAAAGCTCTGTGCTCACATGGCATGTGATTGTGTGTCATTTTACTTCCTCGGGTGCATGAAAGATGCCGCCACAATTATGTGTTCCTCTCTTGATGCCTCGAACTCTCACTCTGCTTTACTTCTCTGTACTGTAGATGGAATGAGTCTTATTTCTGACACGCTGACTCACTCTGTCTTCTGTTTCTCTGCTCCTCCTTGCCCAATTTTCCCTGTGTGACCTGAATCCATCATTCCTTTGTATTTTTTAAAAATTCTCCCTTTCCTTCTTTTTTGTGGAATAACATATATTAAACATGAACAACAACTTTCACCATTCATTTTTTAATTTTCTTCATCCTTGGTTGAATCTTGTTATGTTCTATCACCACCCATATACATTTATTTTGACCATCAAAACACATGAAACTCCACCTGTTGCACCTCTCCTATCCACTCCATCCATTTCCTGTTGCCCACTTCCCTCTTGGTTTTCCTAACCCCTGTGCCCTGTCAGCTCCTCTTGCCACACCCTCCTGTGAGGGTCTTCTGCTGCAGGATAACGCTGTGTCTGCTGAGATTCGTGCTCTGCTCTCGTCCTATTACAATGACAGGTGAAGTAACAGGAGAAGGGCTCTGTATAAACTGTGTTTTGATCATTGTTGCAGTTGCAAGAGGCTGCATTGCATTAACAATCTATTGTGGACAGATTGTGCAAATTCAGGATCTGCGTCAATTTAATGAGAGTTTGGTGATTCTGCAGACCATTAGAATTCATCACAGTTGTTCTATCATCTCAAATATATAACATTTAGACCCACTCTGACTGGAAATCTTTAAAATGTTATTTTGAAATTAAGTTAAGATGCAGAGTCCATAACAGTTAATAGACTAGAATTTTTTAAAATGCCGTTTTACAGTGTCAGTTTGAAGATATCATTTAATGAATTGTAAACATGTTTCTAATTCTGCACATCTAATTACTCCTTAAAAATACCATATTGCAAATCAAAAGAACTTCACTGCATGTTATAAGATACCCAGATTGTAGATTTAATCCCACAGAGAAATGTTAATTAAAATCCTCTGGAAAACTGGCCTCAAGTCTGTTCTACAGCAGTGTAATGATGAGTTTTTGCTGCTTCTCTCCTGCAGTTATTGAGTCATCTGATGACCTCAGCAGCACGGTGTCAGACATCCTGGCGCGGAGGATGCAGGAGCTGGAGCTCCGCAGCCAGCTGGGCACCTCTCCCACCTGGATGTCTGTGTTTGACGAGAACAATAGCAAAAGCGCTGGCCGCCCTCGTCACTGTACTTCTCGCCTGTCTGGCCACAGTCCCTGCACCCCTCATCGACCGCCTCGAAGCCCTGCAAGCCCTCACCGCTGCCCGCAGGTGGGTCTGTTGTCGTCGGATGCAAGTCTGGCCTCAGACAGCGACAGCCACTGTAGCACCAGCCCCTGCTCTCACCACCACGGCTGGCCTGAGCCTCCTTCAAACTTCTCTCTCTTGTCATCTTCCCCCTCCCGTCTGAGGCCACGCACTCTTTCTCTTGATGCTAAGCTCAGCACCCTTCGAGGGAGGGGGTATGGAGGAGGAGGAGGGACCTTCCAGTGCCCCTGCCAGCCTCCTCCCTTGTCGATGCTTGCTCCTCTCCCCATCTCCTCTCGCTCACCTCGGTCACAGCGCAGTACACAGACGACGCTCTCCTGCTCCAGCTCCACTTCCAGCAACAGCTCCAGCAACAGCGAGGGCAGCCACAGCCCAGAGTCATCTGAGGGAGTCCCCTTCTCAAGGCCCTCCCCAGCCCGACGTAGCCTCAGGAACCTCAGGGCCAGACTTGATCCTCGCAACTGGCTACAAAGTCAGGTGTGAACTTGTCGCCTGACAGACACTTTATGCTAGCCTAAAGGCAACAGTGCTCTATTAACCATGGTTTAACTGGCTTAACACATGTGAACCAAACTCAGGCTCAGTCTCCTAGGCCACATGCACAGCTCTGAGGAGAATGCCTCTAGCCTGCTCCCTGGTGCGGGATGGATCATGGAGAGACCCTCCTGGGGCAAACTGGAATGTCTTCTCACACAAAAGACAATCACTGCAGGAGACTCTGTAAGTTGCTGTGCTGCCACAATTGTGAAGATGGTCCAAAACTAAATGGGAGGTACTCTGCTTGCTATGAGAAATGAGACCCATGCTGCTTGGGAGAAAGTGAGGCTATGAGCTGAGGACCCACGCCACACTAAGTCTACTCTCTGTCTTTGAAATCTAATTCTGAAACTGGAAAAGGTTTTATTTTGTCCTCTGCATCATTCATCCTGGCCACTCAAACATTGTTTCATGATCATCTCTATTAGTGCATTAGCTGTATTTTGACTGGATGTTTCCTGTTGTTATGTTATAAAGGTTTGCAGTGTTTATGCTAAGGAACCCAGTGAGCATGAGGCAAGATGAGCGTACGTTATAATCAGTCAAGAGTTTTCAGATGTTAGAAACTGTTATGAGTAGAGCGAAGGGTTGATGTTTGTTGCCTGTACTGTGATACCTGCTTCAGTGTACTTACCTAATAATTCACACAACACATGACGTTTTGTGGGTCTCCTAAAATGACTATGCACCATTTTGTTTTTATGCATGATTTGTTTAACTACTTAAGATCATTTCAACAATGAATCTGGTGAAAGCTCAGCCTAATGCAAGTGCTCATACTTACTGTACTGGTTATGACTGTGATCTTTTCAGGGTAAAAATCTGTGCTCTGGTTGTTACTTTTACACATTTATCTGCACACTATTCATAAGCTGCCATTAGAACCAGGTGATATAACCTTGCGTACATAGGATGAATCTTAAATAAACTATTAACCAAAGTATTATTGAAAACCCAAGCCATATTTCAAATTCTGCTAAACTGCCTTACTGCAGTATTGTAGGGATCGCAATTGCTGTCTATGAGAAGTCCAATAAAATGTGAAAGGTCCATGAATCCATCCTTATGCAATACAGGAAGAAATCCTAGAAATATGGCTGCTGGTTTTTAGAAAACTTTCATTGACACTTGAGTAACTCCCTAAGCAACCATTAGGTTGATGATGATACTAAGATCAAATATTAAATTATATGGTTTCACTGCCACCTGTTTAAATTATTTTAGCTGTTGCCATTAAGACAACTCACAGAATTAAGTTTGTATTAAAACTGAATCAAAGTTTATAGGAGAGTCAGCATCCTTTGTCAGTGCAGTAAAGCCTCTTTTTTTTGTCTCTGTTGTTTATTGTGGAAACAGTTGCCCTCTTGGGACTCAGAACCTGAGCAACCATTTTTACTAAGATCTGTCAAATGCTTGAAAAAACAGCATTTGTTACTGTAGATTAATTTTTATAAGTTAACAAATAAGCCTCCTCTCTATCTTTTGTTACATTAATTTTGTCATAAATGCAGCTGTAATGATATCTGATTATCATAATGTTAACAGATGATGTGCAGATCTTTAACTGTTAATAATAGGTAACATTGAATGTTATAACCTTGCAAGAGTTTCCCGTGTTAGCAGGCTTTGTGTTCTGCATGTGCGCCATCCTAGAAGGCGAACATAAAATGAGAAATGTGGAAATCTCATGTTTAAATAATATAACATTAATTATAATAAATGTTTTATCAATTCACAACTGCCTCATTTTTTCATAGCTGTCTTGCCTACATGAAAAACTATGTGCTATAAATATTTAAGACGATGTAGTTTTGTGGTAAATTTGCCGGTGGTAAAATACTGAAATAGAAATCACTCAAAATCTAACTGGAAATTTTACATCATCACAAGATAAGACACCAAAAACTAAATTGCAACACCGCAGAAACCAGTGTTAACGCACTACTGATTTCCTAATTTTCTACAGTGAGGCCTAATCATAAAAATCTTATAATGCACATCTCATCCCATGGACTTCCCAGGCAGTGGGAGAGTTTCCTATCAAATTAGAAAAGACGTGACGGATCATGTTCTATCCCCTCCTGTTCTCTTTCTTTCTCCTGCAACAAATCCCAGTGGATTTCCCCTCTTATGTAAACCACTGAGAAAGCGTTTCCATTTGGAAGCTGCTGCAGTCTGCGCTGTGGAAGAATCGAGAACGGCAGGTAGAACAGAGACTTTATTGTCAATGTTTCGATAGCAAAGCCGTAGATTAGTCAATCGTACAAAGCACTATAACAAACATAGGAGGTAGTCAACACTGAGTCTTCACTGAGCATTGTAATATGCATAGAGGAATGCTATGGCCATAATGACTCAGTTTCAAATGTCTCAGAAGAAAACCCAAAGCTCCCTGTTTTCTGTTTGCAGTGCAGGCTTGTACCATTGTTGTGCTATTATAACTTCACATCTCCTTAAAATATAAAAAAAACATACATTAATAATAATATTATGACCAACATATACATATTCATCAATATATATATAACAGAATCACACTAGTAAATACTTTATATTATATGCTTCATATGATGCTGAATATTGACTTATGTAACCCTGGACAGGCATTTTACACAAAGTTTGGCAAGTAAATGTTATTTTGTTAGATTACATAAGTAAATGAACAGCGGTACATCAAGTTACAGATTAAAGAAGAATCTCTCTCCCTCGTACCCTCTCATGTCCTCCTTACTTAAACATCTTCCTCTGTACAGTTGTGCTTGCTCCAGCTCCACGATTTGTTCTCATTAGCAGGCACTGCGTGGGTTGAACGCCCGCAGTGCCACTCCAGCCAGAGTACTCCAGGCCATTGTGGAGAACTTTGCAGGACATGTTCCAGCTCTGCTGATATATGTAGTTGCAAGCCGATGGAGCCTCTTTGCACCAAAAGCATTGTAGTGCCCTGGAAGGACTTGGTCGACCTGTTAAGTTGTTTTTATAGACATTCAAAATTTAAATTAGTAATTGTAAGACACTCAAACAGCATTACTCTCGATGAATACCAATCTAGACTGACCAGACCTACATGTTTTAGAGAAGCACTGTTGTTGGTAAACTACAGAATTCATCTACATGTAACAGATACTTGTGTAAAACTTTCAATACACATAACCTTTAAATTATAAATCTTTCAAATTACGGTAAAAGTTGTCTTGTTCAATCAAAGATCAATCAATCTGAGAACAGAAAATGAAATGATGACCCTAATTGATAAAGCTGTGTTCTAGGGAGTTTTGGTGTTACCTGTTCACTGTCCACGAGCCCCACCAGACGTTCACAGCTGCTGATGTAGTCACTGACGCGACTGTAGGGCAGCCAGTCAATCATGGCCCCGTCATACACAACATCTCCACTGAAAAGCAACTTGTTCTCTCGGTCATGGAGGCAAATACTTCCCCGAGAGTGACCGGGCATGTGCAGCACTGTCAGCTGCCTGTCGCCTAGGTTGATGACATCACCTACAAAAGGAGAAAGAGAAAATGAGCGGACCCCATATTTCAAAGTAATTCACACGCACAAACATGACTTGTAACCTTCAGGACGTATGTAATAAATCCCCAGGCCTCCATCCAGACTAAATGCTCCTCATAATTTGAAATTGGTTGAATTCTAGCCAGAGTTATATTTGTGTTTTTGACACCTCCTATCACCATGTTGTGCTGAGTTTGGGACATTCTGTTTGGCACTGATTTGGTCCCAGATATAAGTTGCAGACAAAAGGGTGAAGCTGACCGAACCAGGGAGATGTTCCAACTGCACTGCAGCAGTGGCTCTGACACAGCAGAACAAGTCAGTGTATTGACTGACAATGCAGAAATTACACTGCAAGAATACGAGAAAAGCAAGGAGATTAAATTTTGGCCCACGTTCCAACAGTCAAACATCTGCATCCAAAACGCAACACCATTTGTGATATGAGCTTTGTGCAACAACTACTGTAGTGACTATTTGGAGAACTTAAAAAGCTAATAAAGACAGTGCTATTGCAAGAACTACAGTGATACATGCTTTTAAACTATATGTCCAGGTTCTCTTGGCTCAAATTCAGATTTATAATGTACAGTGATTCAGCTTGATATCTATACACTGTAGCTGCTACATGAGTCAGGAGAATATACCACAATAAGCCTAATTTTGCTGTGTTTCTTTTAACATAATGGTGGATGATGGCTAAATCAACATTATTACTCGTCCCTGGGATGCTTTTCATGAGTGTTTAGCCAGTCTCTGCATTCTCTTGTCCCTTCTTTCTTGGAAGTAATAGAATCCATCAAAGTCATCAGCACGCTGGCTTAAAATAGCACAGCTCTGCAGATATAGATGAAGAAAGAGCATTGAAGCCACCAATGAAAACTGATTCTTCTTTTTTGTCACATATTACAGATTCTCATTGCAGTTTGCTTGGGATGGGTCCCCCCCTTTCCTCATGGATTATCTCTGCAGTCTTTACATAGCCCATCTTGGTGCTATATAATAATGCGTTCACACATAAAAGCAATACCTCTCATCTCATAATTTAACCCTTTATACGCAGAACAGCATAAATTGTAAGCCAGGCTTTGGGCATCATTCATCGTGAAACTGATGAACATTTTGCACTACGTCTGTCTCCACTACACATGTGAAATGTCTGTGTGTGTCTGCATTGATTTATCAATTTAGCAAGTCATTTTTGGTCTGCTGCCAAATTCACTGTGCGGTGAAATCCTCCTGCGAGGATTGAAATAGCCTATAATGTCCACAGTACAGCTGATGATGACAGTATCGAACCCAATGCCATAAACCGGGTAAGTGCATTTAGATCTGACTGTCGTGATTTTTTATCACAGATTCCCACTCATACCATAAATCGCGTCTGCAACACCTGCATCTCCTACCTACCCTCCTGCAGGATGTGTGTGGGCTGCACCGCCTTCACTTTGTAGTGCCTTGCCCTCCATCCTGGACTGGGAGCTTCGGCTATCTCCCTGTCGCTGAGCCAGGTGACCGTCTCGAAGTTGTCCCCGTTGGCCAGGGCATCGACCTCCGCACTGTGGACGCCCACCTGTTGGAACTGATGGAGACCACCCGAGTGGTCGAAGTGGGCGTGGGTGGCAATGGCCAGCAGCGGGTTCTTCCTCTGCGGGTCTTTCCCGAGCAGCCCCTTGGCGTCGATGTAATCAGGTAAGCTCCTCAAGCCCAGACCCGTGTCTATCACCACGTCCTGGTGCGTGCCGCGGAGCAGCCAGATGTTGGCCCGGTTTTCCGACTGGTAAAATCGCTCCTGGATCCAGAACAGTCCGTCTCCGAGCGACTTGTGAGCGTACCAGTCGGCAGCAGACATCCCAGTTCATGCACTCGTCGAGGTAAGCCTCAGCAGGGTATTGTGCTGTCAGGTGATTTTGCAGAAAGGTGTAACTAGCTTTCTAGCTAGGGGAGATGTGTTTTCATTGAGGTTAATGTGATGGTGGAGGCCGACACACCCAGGTAGGAGGAGAGCATGTTCATTGGGCGAAACGGAGTGTGACGCTAGCCAATGCCGGGCTGCGATTGGCTGTAAATAGGCCTCGCCTTCTCTAGCGTCATGCGCAGGGGCGGGGCGAATGAAGCAACATTTACTCTTGTTGAGTGTAGTGTGCGTGTGGAGTGGAAGCCGGTGTTAGCAAAGCCACACAAATATCCATTAGGTTAAACTCAAATTTTTGTTTTATTTCAGGAATTTGTTGCCTTACGAAAGATAAAACCCGTCAGCTGAATGTTAACGACAAGTAAACTCGAAAACATGGGAATTCAGTAAAGGCTGAATGCTGTTGTGTAGCCTTGTGTAGACTTTTGTCCACACTAGAGGCAATTTATTAACAGCCCTGTAGTGAGTATCACAACTTACTCCGTGTGTAGTTTCGTCTGTAACGTAATCTTTTATTGTTGACTGATGGTGCATTGCTGCACGAAAAGTGATAAAAAAGCTGTAACACATTAACTTGTGTCAACACGTGTTTCACAGTAAAGTTGATTGAAGACATGTGGACTCTGTGCGTGGCAGGAGGAGAGGTGGCCTGCAGTCATGGCAGGAAGGGGCCGTGGAGTGGGAGCCTTTACCTTCAATGTCGAGGCCCTGGGCATCGGCAGGGGCAGCATGCCAGAAGCCAGGGTGGGGCCCAGTCCGCTGTTTCCAGTAAGTACTGAACACACACACACACACACACACACACACACACACACACACATATCCAAAGAGCCGAGGATGACATATCACATTTCCGTGTATTAAATCCACCTATATTCACGCAAAGTGCACACAATTCAGAAAGGGTGTGATTCAAACTCTAGGTGCACCAAAATTAGTTTACAGAGAGGCATCATATCATTGTACAGCAGTACAATGACATTTTAAAACAACAAACTTTGGGATATATTTAAATGTAGGTATAGTATTTACCATAAACTAAGGGTTACATGTTCTTCATTATCTTGTTAAAAGCCTACCTGTGAACAATGAATATTAAATTACTACACATTTTTCTAAGATGCATTTTTTTTAACATAAATATGAGGCTCAAGTGTAAAAATGCATTTGCTTGCTTTTAAGTGCTAACCATGATATTGTGATTTGGTATAATGTATTCCCAACAATTTCTATGGCCATGCCTGGTGCTTTGTTTGCCCTGGGTAGATTCTACCAGAATATTCTGCATATTTTATTTTATTTCATTTTTTGATTGCAGAATAAAAAAATACATGAAAAAAATGGAGCATAACCAACTTCATACAAATACATAATTTTCCATAATTACACAAATTTTTGGAGGTTTATTTTTGCATAAAATCTTGTGTAATATTTCCTGTTTTATGAAAGATATTTACATATGTAAAAAAAAACAACTGAATATATTTATTCATTTTCTGTGTAAATACATTTAAAATTATGGAACCAATTCTTAATTTTAATTTTATAGCCATTTGTCATTAAGTGTATCAAATTTGAAAAATGTATTTACTGAATTAAGCTTAAATTTGATACAATTCATGTCTTCATGTGAAAAAATCTTTTCTTTTAAAAAAATACTTCATGGTTCTACACAGTGACAGTTTTGTCAAGTTATTTTATGTTCTAGATGTAAATTTATAGTGTATTTTTTGTAATTTTAGGAATGTGTTTGAGTATTTTTAAAACACACAGGAAGAATTTCTAAGTTAAAGTCTATAAAATTACAGATTGTATTTACGGTTTAGTCTGTTACACATGAAGTGCCTTATTAAGCCCCAATAAATGTAAGATTTTTCAGTTGGTTGCCACATCTGTTATATAGTACTGATAAAAGGCACAAAAATGTACATACACACACAAATAGATACAAGCTTACTTGTTATTGTCTCTGTTACATTATCTGTTCTCCTCCAGAACACAGACTTTAAACCAGTTCCACTAAAATCAGGTGAAGATGAGGACTACATGCTGGCCTTAAAACAGGAGCTGCGGGGAACAATGCAACGGCTGCCGCACAACATCAAACCTCAGCTCAATAAAGCAGGTAAGTAGAGTAGTGCATTAGAAACCTGACATCTAATCGCAATGCTACAGTAAGATATTTCACTGCTGTGAGGAAAGATAATGTAGCTTTTAGGAACTGAAACATTTAATTAGGGTCATATCAGGAAGAGGAGAGAGGCGGAGTGATGGCAGAATATTGAGTTACAGCTACTGTCTCCTTAATGACTTATTTGGTCTGACAGTACAGGCATTTCAGAGCAATAAGCAAAATATCTTTGTTTTTCAGACTAGCTTAAATGTTGCGAAATGCTTCGTATTCTCAAAACTGCTATAGACACAATAGAGGCATTTGTTGTTAGCACAGTCATTCATTTTGTCAGTGATTCTGTCATGAAAAACTACAATTTACTGTTGGGGTTACAAATCGAGAGTAGAATTTAGTGGTGTGCTTTGACATTTGAAATCCTGATACTGAATGTGATGAGACTGAATTGGAGCTTGTTCAGGAATATACTGAGGCAAGATCTGCTCGTTTCTATTAAACAGAAGTGGAGAGGTACACGGAGAGATACCTGAAGCAAAGCCAGATTGACGACGATGAATGGACGCCAGGTATTTGCATAACACAATGTAATAGGATGAAGGTAAACTGAAGAATGAAATGGAGAATAATGTAAATACTATTGTTGATATTTTAGACTGGAACCTCTTTCCAAAAGAATTGATGCCCCAAAAGAAAAGACCTCGTGCTAAAGCAGGTAGGTTAAAAAACCTTGATATTATGTAATGAGATTTCATGGTGTGACTGTAAGAATAACAACAAAACACTTTAATACAACAGGCACAAAGAAGAAGAGTGTGAAGAAAAAAGACACAGGGGACATATTGAATAAATTGGATGTAAGTTTCTCTTTACTTTTTCGTTCTATGGTCAATTGCTGAGAATTGCTTGTATGTTCTAATACTGTCTTGTAATGACAGCAATTTATGGAAGCAGCAAGTCTCTGCAGTGTATATGAACTCAACATGTATGTACTTAATATGTACTGTATGTCCTTATGTGCTAATTTAATGTCATGTATCAGGAGCTGGCAAAAAAAGATGATGGGAATCCTGAAAAATCAGATGATGAGACTGAAAAGAAGGCAAAGAGTGATGAGGAGGAAGAAATTGAAGAGGAAGAATTTGAGGAAGAGGACATTGAAGAGGTTTGATTGCATATGAACAGAAAGTTCCCAAATTTGTTACACAATGTTATTAATATGCAAGAACCAGACCTACCATTGTGTACTATACTCATGTTTCCTTTGTTTCTCTATAGGAAAACGACTACATTGAAAGCTATTTCGACAACGGTGAAGATTTTGCTGCAGACAGCGATGATAATATGGATGGTGAAGCAACATACTGACAGTGTTACTAATGCACTGTTAGTATAATTTCTGTTGGTTAAATATTGTAGATACGTGAATACTGTTGAACAGAGTTACATTTTGTTTGCTTTTTTTGTCTGGGAGCTTTCTTTAAAGAAAGAATGTAAATAAGAAATGCCAAAATGTGTGCACAGGGGCAATAATTTATTCAAAATAGATTTATTTATTCTCCAGCCTGTAGCACATTTCCACAGGTTGAAAGGCACATACTATCAACAACACATAATGCTTTGTCATAAAATATCAAGTGAACACTGATAAAATAAAATGGCTATATAACAAAGTCTAAAAATTCATGTCATTACAAAAATGAGTACTTGTGGGAATTCTGTGCATTTCCCATTTTCCTCACCATGCTTTTAAGTTTTTATTTTTAAAGGGGAAAAAAATGCAGTTCTCTCCTGGCAAGCTAAAGCAAAGACAGATTCAAGCAACCTTAAAGAAAAACAGAAGTATAATTTAATGGTTCACTCTCAATACTGATAGTGTAAGTAAAGACCAACGCTCAATAGTTTTGAAATAAATTACCTTTAAACACAATGGCAGCAATCATACTTTTCCAACAAATATTGCTGGAAAACACACTTTTACTATCATGGCAAAAAAATACAGCTGGATCAAACTGAATTAAAACTGCTTGAAACCAAATCCACAAAACTAATATTCCACTAAGGTTGTGGTCACTGATGCATCACTGAATAAAGTGAGATACATTAGAGTGTTGGTGTCTGCCTCCTTGGATACAATTTATGTGCAGATGATGGAAAAGGCAGCAGCATGGATGATGGTGAAAACATCACCTCGGTTCTACTGAACACACAACTCTCAAACTCATTTTGGAAAAGTTAAATCTGGCAAATGTGTCAAAGCACAGATGCACATGAAATGCATATAAATGAACAGACAAGGAATGATGGTGGTCACACCCTTGCTACTAGTCTCTCAGTCCTTTAAAATCTACACCACGGCCAGACAGATTGCACTGATGTATTAAGTTAATAACTACATGAAAATAGTCACCATATTTTATTAGGTCTCTGAGTTAGAAAAACACTTGTTCATAAAATATAATCCCTTGCTATGTTTTCTCATGCCCTCCTGGTTCACCATCTTTTGCTTTGTCCACACCGGGTCCCAGGAGGTCTGCATTAGCCATATGTCCAGGTCCTGCCCCTCCGGGGTTGTCTTCTACATTAAGATGGTCTAATTTATTGCCATGTATTGGTCCACCAGCCACATCGCCATGAGCTTGTGTAGGAATGCCGTGATGGCTGACGTCCGCTTTCACAAGAACTTCGTAGTACAGCAGATAAAACACAGGCGTGACAATACCAACAACCAGCATGATGGCTACAGCCGTCCACCATCTCATGCCCCAGTCAGCTCCATAATAAGGGTCCTTTCTCTGTATTGGTTTATACTCTGCTTCTCCCAACAGCGGCTGCTGTTGCTGCAGGGTTAGTGAAGATACAACCTCATTGAGGCTGCTACGAGAAGGTCCTGTTGATTTTACCAGTCGTTCAATGTCCTTGTCTTTCTCCAAGAGGAATCCTTCCACACTGTCTGTAGATGAAGAAGAGTCTGTGGAGGACTCAGATGGGAGGGACATAACCGGTGAGATTTGGGGCAGGCGTCTAGCACCGGTGGGAGAGGCAGATTGGAGGGTACCAGTGGTATGAGTCTCAGTGAGGACACTGAAGCGCCTCACGGGAATCTTAACAGAGCGCAGAGCAAAGAAGTCCTGCTCCGTCAAGAGGTTGTTGGCACGCTTGATGTCAGCCACCTAGAATCACACAGAGGAGAGGTGTTTTTATCAAATGATTTACAACCTGTATAGACTTTTAAAAATATACTGTTAAATTTAATGAACCTAACACTAAATTATAATAGTGCTCATTTTCACATGCATATAATAAGACAACAATTAACTTCTCAAGTCTCTCATATATTATCTTCATATCTTTTTCTAATTGACAATGAACTGAATGATAATTGCTGTTTCTTGCACTAAACAAAAAATAAAAGCACATTTCTCTCAAAAAACCCCCTGAAAAATACAAGCATATAAAAAATATAGAAATGTGTTTTAGTGAGTACTTCCCAAAAAGAATAAAGTCAGACACACAACGTACTGAGCAATGGTACTGCAAGGCAATGCTGTTCAGGGTGTCCCCCTCCTGGATATCTCTGGTCAGGTAGATAATATCATCCATCCTCTCTTTGGAGGTGCTCCTCCGTAGTCTCTCTCTGCCCCGTGGCCGTAGCTCGTAGCTCTCCCCATCCTCCTCTGACAGATCGTTTTCTGAGCCATTGTTTCCAAACAGATAGGCATGGCCGCCATTAGCAGGCTGCACAATAGTGGCTGACTGAAACCCATAGTGCTGGCTTCTACTGGACATCTTTCTTCACTGTATTGGGGAAAAAAAGATGAATCAGACAAAAGTTATCTATCAAGCTTAAAACAAGTAAGGGTAAATCTTGTAAAGCATGAGTCCATGCAACATGCATTTGCAAACATGGTCACTGTAACTTGGTAGATGGGGGTTCAAAAGTTGGGCCACACATCCTTGTGACTATAATGTTCTTAACAGTTTTGACAGCATGTGGGACAGATTTCAGTGGATGTCTTTATAAGGTATAAACAGGTGTAGGCAGAGATGCACTTACAACAATTAAACGTTCCTGGCATCCGCAAAGAGGATGTTCAGCATACTGAAAACGAGATGTCTCTTTTAGTGTGAGTCTCTGTGAGAGTGATCAATGCACCCAATGCTCAAGATGTCAAGGTCCTCCGTTTATGTAACGTTTCTGCTTCGTTACCCTTCGATCTGCCATGGGAACATCCCCACTGGTGTGAGAACAAATAATGTTACATGGCTAGTCCCCTATCACTGCTGTTATGCAACTGATAACTCCAACCAAATGCCACAAATGGCGAACATAAGACACTACGTCGCTGTAAGAAACACACCTACAATACTCGTATCTGACAAGCACACACAGGAATGTGATAAACTAGATACGCTCGCAACGAGTCATGGTGGCGAAGACTCCGGGTTACCTACTGTTTAACTAAGCAGCTGCCTATAACACAACATAATAATGCTAAACATCGGGCTCATTTTGGTCACCTCCACAGTTTAAGGAACTTAACAGAGATATATCTGCAAAGGCTACGCTAGTGCTAACTAGCTTTGTTATGTAGCTAACCCTGGTCAGCTTTGTAGTGTTCTGCTAGTCAGTGATCGCAGTTAACAATAAATATTCTTTCAGAAACTCGTCAACAACTATCTTTTACCTGAAAGAGCGTGCACCGATCAGTCAGTGGTCCTCAACAATTCCCATACTTCAACAGGATTAGCTTCAGTCTCACCTTGCTTGTTGAGCTGTTACCTGCCTGCTAGCTACTGTTAAACTGCTACCGCTCACGCCACGTCAACAGAATATTTACGTAATGACGTTATCACCGACGACCACTACGCAATCCCGGTTTATATCGCGAGGTGGCGCCAAACGTCAAGTTCCAGCTTTTGTCAAATGTTTCGACTGTTTGTTTCAAAGTGCAATTTTCACAACTGTTTCACAACTATAATGCAGGTCAACAAAAGCTAATTACTCATCTGAACTATTTCAATTCTGGTTGAAAAACTTGTTACTGTGACAGTTATTGGCCTATGCCACCAAAATTAACGGTTGTTTTGTCATATGGGAACTGTACTGGTCAAAATGTTTCAGTGTTTTCACCATGACAGTAAACTGTAGAAAGATGCCATATCTGTTCACTGGCTTTCAAAGTAACTGGTTGATCAAATAAGAAATCTGAATCAGTCATGAACATCAAATTGCTCAGACACTTAAAATGTTTTGAAAAAGAAACCTCCTTCAAGAATTGAGAAAATCAAATGAAAGAAGTGTGAGTTCAGATCCAGAACTACTTCATAGAATAGTAGAAAAATAGTAATAGTAATGGTAGAAAAAATAGTAAGTCAAACAAATGCTACAGTAAAACCTTTATTAGTAACATTGTGACAGTAAAAAAATATCCATAATACATGGCCTTTAGGTCCAAATCTGTGAAACTAAAATGCACAAATACAGTAACCTAAATAAACCTAAATAAAAGGCACGGGCGGGGGGGGGTACCGATATCATCGATCTTCAGCATTTTGCCAAAATGCTCCTCTGCTTGCTTCTCATCCTGTACCTTGTCGAGATATTTTTTCACTCTCTACTCCTCTGTGTTTTTCTGACACTGAACAAAATCAATTCAAAAAGTGATCTATTTATGTGTAACTAACAGAATCCCTATCTGGCTACGTCTCTGGGTGAGAATGCATTCAGCTGTGATTGCCCTTTTTTCACAGATTAAAACAGCTATTATACATATCAGAGGTTTCAATCATCTGTTTATAAAAAGAAGTAGATGCTTTTTATTTGAGTTTGAACATCA